>JAQQSJ010001606.1:0-13784 GCA_028644305.1 Xerus rutilus | reverse complement strand
AAATCTCTGGGACAGTATAAAAGCAGTTGTAAGAGAAAAATTTATAGCAATGAGTGCCTACATTAAGAAGTTAGATCCCAGGCTGGGGTTGTGGCTCAGTGGTAGAGCTCTTGCCTAGCACGTGTGAGGCACTGAGTTCGATCCTCAGCACCACATAAAAATAAACAAAATAAAGGTATTTTATCCATCTACAACTAAAAAATTTTTTAAAAGTTAGATCCCCCAAAATAAGCTTATGATTCACCTCAAGGCCTTAGAGAAAAAAACAATAAACCAACTCTGAAACCAGTAGAAGATAGAAAATAATTAAGATCAGAGTTGAAATCAATGAATTGAGAATAAGAAAACAATACACAGGATCAGTTCAATAAAAAGTTTGTTCTTTGAAAAGATAAACAAGATTGACAAACTCTTAGCCAAACTAACCAGAAGAAAGAGTGAGACCCAAATCAACAAATCAGAGATGAAAAGGAGATATCACCATAGACCCTTATAAAATCCAGAAGATTATTAGAAATTATTTTGAAAATTTTTACTTCATTAAACTGGAAAATATGTAAGACATTGACAAATTTCTGGAAACATATGACCTGCTCAAATTGAATCAGGAAGATACAGAAAACCTAAACAGACTGGTATAAAGTGATGAAATGGAAACAGCAATTAAAAGCCATCCAAAAAAGAAAAGCCCAGTACCAGATGGATTCTTATCTGAGTTCTACCAGACTGTTACAGAAGAACTAACACCAGTCTTTCTCAAATTATTCCATAAAATTGAAAGAATGGGAACACTCCCAACATTCTATGAAGCCAGTACAACCCTGATTCCAAAACCAGATCAAAATGTGTCAAGGAAAGAAAACCATAGACCAATATCCCTGATGAACACAAATGCAAAAATCCTTAATAAAATATTAGTAAACCACACTCAAAAACACATCAAGAAAATAATACCCTGTGATTAAATGGGGTCCATTCTAGGGATACAAAGTTGGTTCAACATATGCAAATCAATAAATTTGCATTCACCGCCTAAACAGAATTAAGGACAAAAATCACGTGATCTTTCAATAGATTCAGAAAGAGCCTTTGATAAAATTGAGCACCCAAGAGAAGTTAGAGATCAAAGGAATTTATCTCAACATCGTAAAGGCCATTTGTGACAAATGGAGAAAAACTTCATGGAGAAAAACTACCAGCATTTCCTCTAAATAAGACAAGGCTATCCACTCTCAGCACTCCTATTCAATATAGTCCTTGAAACATCAGCAAGAACTATTGGACACAAAATCATCAGGATACAAATAAAAGATGAAGAAGTCAAACTATCTGTCTGCTAACAATATGATCCTATATCTAGAAGACCCAAAAGCCTCCACCAGAAGACTTCTAGAGCTTATAAATGAATTTAGCAAAGTAGCAGGACACAAAATCAACACCTGCAAATCAACAGCTTTCCTATACTCCAATAGTGATTCAGCCAAGGAAGAAATCAGAAATGCTAATCCCATTCACAATAACTTCAAAAAATTTTAATACTTGAGAATTAATCTAGGCAAGGAGGTAAAAGAGCTCTACAATGAAAATTATAGAACACTGAAGAAAGAAATTGGAGAAGATCTTAGAAGATGGAAAGACATCACATGTTCTTGAACAGGAAGAATTAATATTATCAAAATAGCCATACTATCAAAGGCAATTCTCATCAAAACACAATGACATTCTTCACAGAATTAGGTAAAAAAAATTCTTAAATTCATTTGGAAGAATAAGAGACCCAGAATGGGCAAAGCAATACTAAGCAAGAAAAGTGAAGCAGGAGGCATCACAATATCTGATCTGAAATTTTTGACAGAGGTATAGTAACAAAAACAGCATGGTATTGGCATCAAAATAGACATGAAGATCACAGAGACAAATCCACATACTTAAGCTGACTGATATTTGAGAAAGTTGCCAAAAATACATTTTGGAGGAAAGACAGATTTTCTATCAAATGGTGCTGGACTATATAGCTATATGTAGAAAAATGAAACCAGACCCCTCTCTCTCGCCCTGCACAAAACTCAAATCAAAATGGATCAAAGACTTAGGAATTAGACCAGAAACTTTACAACTGTTTGAAGAGCATATAAGGTCAAAATATAAGGTCAACACTCCATAAGATAGGTGTTGGCACTAACTGCAAGACCAGCAAATATGTATGAAATAAGACCAAGTATTTATAAATGGGATGCCATCAAACTGAAAAGCTTCTGCACAGCAAAAGAAATGGTTAAGGTGTAAAGAGAGATCCTTCAGAATGGGAGAAAATCTTGGCCAGCTACTCCTCTGATAGGGGATTAATATCCAGAATATACAAAGAACTAAAAAAACTGAGCAACAATAAAACCCAAATAACCCAATCAACAAATGAGCAATGGAATAAACTTTTCAAAAGAAGAAACACAAATGGTCAACAAATATATGAAAACACGCTCAACATCTCTATCATAATCAGGGAAATGCAGATCAAAACTACACTAGGATTTCATCTCACTCTAGACAGAATGGCAGTGATCAAGAATACCAACAGTAAATGCTGGCGAGATTGTGGGGGAAAGATACACTTGTATGTTGCTGGTGGGACTCCAGACTAGCACAATCACTCTGGAAAACAGTATGGAGATTCCTCAAAAAATTAGGGATGGAATCACCATATGAGTCAGCTATCCCACTTCTTGGTATTTTCACAAAAGATCTAAAATCAGCATACTACAGTGATACAATCATCTCCATGTTTATAGCAGCGCAATTCATAATAGCTAAATTATAGAATAAACCCAGATGCCCATCAATAAATGAATGGATTAAGAAATTGTGGTAAATATACACAATGGAGATCTATGTAGCATAAAAAAGAATTAAATTATGACATTTGCCAGTAAATGGGTAGAAATGGAGAAGATCATTCTAAGTGAAATAATGGAAGCTCAGAAACTCAAAGGTCAAATGTTTTCTCTTATATATGGAAAAATAGAGTAAAATAAATAAAACAGGATAGGATAACATTAAGATAAAGAGAAGAAGATCAAGAGGTAGAGTGGAGGGATGAGCATGCAGAATGAATTCTTTAAAAAATCATGTTATAAGCTGGGTGCAGTGTCATAAGCCTGTAATCCCAGCACTTTGGGAGGCTGAGGCAGGAGAATCACGAGTTCAAAGCCAGCCTCAGCAATGACGAGGCACTAAGCAACTCAGTGAGACCCTGTCTCCAAATAAAACACAAAATAGGGCTGGGGATGTGGCTCAGTGGTCGAGTACCCCTGAGTTCAATCCTAGGTACCAAAAAAAAAAATCATGTTATGTCCATATATAAATATACAACAGAGAACTTCACCTTTATGCATAGGTAGAAAGAACCAATCAAGTATAAATTAATAGACAAGAGAAAGGCAGTCTGGTAGAGTATAGGAGGAAGAATGGGAGAGGGGAAGGAGGATGGAGGGATAAGAGGGGCATATCATAAACTGAAATTGAATTTCATTCATGTGTGAGTTTGTTGGGATCAACTCAACTACTATGTTTAACTATAAAGCTTTAACAAAATTTTTTAAATGAATTCAGCTTATAAAAAACATGTTCACTGACCACACTGAAACAGTTAAAGTGATTCATAGTAACGTATCTGGAAAATTTCAGAAACGTTTGGAAACAGACAAGCTTCTAAATGATGCATTGTACAAAGGCAATAGCAAAAGGCAGTTAGAAAGTATTTTGAAGAGAATAAAAATGAAAACATGACATATAAAAATTTGTGGAAAACAGCTGGGCGCAGTGGCTCACGCTTGTAATCCCAGCACTTTGGGAGGCAGAGACAGAAGAATTGTGAGTTCAAAGCCAGCCTCAGCAGTGCTGAGGCACTAAGCAACTCAGTGAGACCCTGTCTCTACATAAAACACAAAATAGGGCTGGGGATGTGGCTCAGTGGTCGAGTACCCCTGAGTTCAATCCCCGGTACCAAAAAAAAGAAAATTGTGGAAAACAGTTAAAATAATTTGGAGTAAAATATAGTACTAAATTTTCATGATAAAACAGGTATAAAAATGAAAGCAAGTGAAACTGAAAGCAAAAAGGAAAAAGGATACACAATATATGAGAGATCCAATTGGAGATCCAAAAACTGGTTCCAGGAAGTGATCGAAAAAATTGATAAACTCCCAATCAGACAGAAAAGGGGAAAAATACACAAATTACCAATGTGAGAAACAATACTAACACAAGAAACACAGGGGAGGGTGGATCATAGACATGTATTAAATCAAAAGTTGTTAACAACTTTGTGACAATGATTCCTACAACTTAGACAAAGAGAGTAAATCCTTGGAAGGATACCAACTACCAAATCTTACTCAAGAAGAAATAGATAACCTGAATGGCTTTATATTTATTAAGGAAATTGCTCAAATCAAAGTCTTCTCTTATGAAAAATTGTAGGTCAGATTACTTCGCTGGTGAATTTTGCCAAACATGTAAGGGAGAAAATACAAAACTTATACAAACTCCTCCAGAATAACAAAACACCACACACACACACATCACACACACACTCATTTGCACACAACTTTGAAAAAGAATAAGATTGGAATACTCACTATCTTTTTTCAATACTTGTTACAAAGCTACAGTAATCAAATGATATATTGGCATCAAAATAGACAAATCAATAGAACCAAAGAGAGTGTACAAATATGCCCAAATATAAATCAATTTTCAACATAGGTGCCAAGCAATTCAATGGGGGGGGGTCTCTTTAATAAATTCTACTGTAACAATTGGATAGATACATGCAAAATATTAACTTTAGCCTTTACCCCACACCCAAACGCACACACACAAAATAATTAACTAAAATCACACATGGAACTAGATGTCAGAGCCAAACTATAAACCTGCTAGGGCAAAAACATTAAAGCTTAGTGATCTTGGATTGAACAAAGATTTCTTGGACTGGCCACTAAAGGCACAAACTATAAAATTTTAAAAATAAACTAAACCAGTCAAAATTTTAAAAATTGCTATTCAAAAGATACTATTAAGAAAATAAAAATGCACATCACAGACTGGGAGAATATAGTTGAAAAACTATATCTGATAGAAGACATATCTAGAATCGAAAAAGATTCCTTATAATTCCATTTTAAGAATAGAACCTAATTAAAAATGGCCAAAACATTTTAACAGACCCTTCACCAAAGAAGATCTATGAAAGGTAAAAAACACATGGAAATATAATTGTAAAAGAAATGCAGATTAGAATAATGATGAGATACAGCAATACATTCAATAGAATGTCTAAAATTCAAAAGGGTGACTGTGGTCAGGCACAGTGGCACACACGTATAATCCCAGTGGCTTGGGAGGCTGAGGTAAGAGGATCACAAGTTTAAGGCCATTACAGCAATTTAGTGAGACCATGTTTCAAAATAAAAAGTAAAAAGGGGCTGGTGAAGTGGCTCAGTGGTTAAGTACTTCTGGGTTTAATCTCTGGTACCACATTTTTTAAAAAAAGGATAAAAAATAAAACATTTATTGAAGGTATTCTGTGTGTAAAGTACTAGACAGAGAAAAAAAAATATCGTACCAAATATTGTCAAGGATGTAAGACAATAGCAACTACCACACACTCCTCATAGGAACATGAAATGTTACAACTACTTTGGAAAACTTTGGTAGTTTTTTTTTAAATTTAGACATACATTAACCATGTGACCAAGCCATTCCGATCCTAGATATTTGTCCCAAGGAAATGAAAATACATATTGACACAAAGACTTGTACATGAACGTTCATGATAACTTTATTTATAATAGCCCCAAACTAGAGATAATTAAAATGTACATAAATAATGAATGATTAAACAAATTGTGGTACATTCATATAACGGAATTTTACTCAGCAAATAAAGAAATGAACTATTGATAGATACATAAAGGACATGAATGAATCTCATTATTATGTTGAGTGAAAGAGTAAGACCAGAAATGAATCTACATTGTATAACTTCATTTATAGAAAATTCTAAAAAAAAAAAGTAAACAGTCTGTAGAGTAAAAATGTAAATTAGAAAATAGATCAGGGATTTCTGGGGACTAGTGTGGAATGGATAGGAAGGAGCAAGAAGGAACAATTGATTACAAAATAGCACAAGGAAACTTTTGGGGATAATGGATACATACATTGTCTTGACTGTAGAGATGGCTTCATGGATATTACACAGGTCAAAACTTTCCAGATGGTACACTTTGAATATGGGCAGTTGATTATATGTCAGTTATATACAAATATTACACTTTATCATTACATACTGGAAAAATATTGGCTTTAGTGTCAGATATGTGAGTTTGAATGCTAACTCTCTGCTCTTATGCAACCTTACATAAATTACTTCCGTTTTGAGTGTCAACTTCTGTTTAGTCATATAATATAATAAGCCATTGACACATTCTTATCCTCCCATAGAATATGTCAATGGCTTGTTGTATTACAAATGATAAAATGTATATTATATTATTTGTAAACCTACTGCCATTCTTCTCTCCTACGGGCACCCTTCTTGTATTTGACATACGCCCCTGAATAGGTATGTATGTATTCATGTATATACTTTAAGGTAATTAAGGGACATTGTGCTATAGCTTTTATTTTTCTCTTTATTCTAAATGTTAAGGATATATTCTTGTTTATCTATAGATATCCAGTAAGTTTTTCCTATTATTTTCCACATTATGTATTCACCAAACTTGACTCATTAATTTCCTAAGAGTTGTATATCTCTATGTCCAACTGTCCGCTTACCATAGAGAATGAAAAATATTTTAGTACTTGCTTGCCTATGAACCTTCACAAGAAGTTTTCTCACACGAATATCCCAAAGTGAGAGCGCTGGACCATAGGACAGACAGGATTAATATTATTCAGTACATCCAGATTTTTTCCCCAAAAGGGTTGAATCAATTTAGTTTTCCACCAGCACTTGAAATTAATGATGCCACTAATTTTTGCCAGTGCAATGGATATAGTATCACTTTCTACTTTTATTAGCTTTTCAGTTTTTCTCTTTGGAAATTACATTCTTATCTCTTGCTCATTTTTATATTGGGTTCATGTCTTTTACTTTTTGAAGTACCATGAAATGTCTGTTAATGTCATTAATTTTATGCATTGTAAAATCTATTCCAGTCTGTCACCAGCCTGTGAGCTTTAAGGTATTATTTACTAATCTTTCACTTTATTTTTTTTTAATTTTTTTTAGTTGTAGGTAGACACAATATCTTTATTTTATTTATTTTTTTATGTGGTGCTGAGGATCGAATCCAGTGCCCCACGCATGCGAGGCAAGCGCTCTACCACTGGGCCACAGTCCCAGCCCCTGATCTTTCATTTTAATATAGACATAGGCACCATTTCTTAGCCTAGTTCTTTAAATTTTTTTTAAATTTTATTTGAAGAAAACATTTCCTCACCCATATCTCATGCATAACTCTCCTACATTTTCTTCTATTAGTTTATACTTTTGTTTCTTCATCCAACTTTAATCTATCTGGAGTCCAACTTTTTGCAATGTAGGCTTTTATCTTTTCCATATGTTGAGACAATGTCTCAATACCATCTGCTGAAAAGTTTGTTCTGTCTCCCTTATATAAGTGGTGCCTCTTTATCAAGTATCACTCACATTAGTTTTATGAAAGAATAAGGCTCCTGGAAGGGTGATGACTCAGAATAATGAGGGTTAAATACTCCTGCCCATCCACCCTCAGGAGAATGACACAGCTGACTATGGAGTCAGTCTTCTGAAGCCACATACAAATAAGAAACCTTAAACATATCTAGTGGTTCCAAACAATTATTTTTGAATCAAGTATAAATAAATAGTCTTATTAGGTTAAGTGCAACAGATATATTAAGTAAATTCATGCAACGTCTAGTAGCATAATAGTTTCCATGTAATGTTACATAAATAAAATGTTGTATCATAATTACATTATACATCACAATAAAACTATGCTTTAGCGGGCTGGAGCTGTAGCTCAGTGATAGAGCGCTTGCCTGGCATGCGTGAGGCACTGGGTTTGATCCTCAGTACCATATATAAATAATAAATGAATAAAATAAAGATCCATCAACAACTAAAAAAAAAAATTTAAAAAAAAAACAACTATGCTTTAGCAATAGCTGTTTAGGATGTTAGTGGGCCTATTGTCCACAAAGTTTTCCAGCTTTCCTAAAGCCTCCTAAAGTTTGTGGAATGGTTTAGGGTACTTGACGTGATATACTATCTAAGTGGCAAATTTTCTGTAAGTAAGGAAAAATCTAGGCAAAAATACTTCTGACTTATGGCTTAATTCAATATTCTATGCATAGAAGTCCTTAAAAAATGTCCTTGTCTACCTGCCTGAGTGCACACGGGTTTACTGGGTTGGAATTTACGTACAGAGGGAAATCTTCTTCCATGAAAGTCACGACCTATTTATCTTTGCCATTTTTTCAGAGGAAAATATACCCGAGACTTCAAGGACTTCTATACTGTGCAAAAATTATGCAATTGTCCATGGAGTGCTTTTCTGAGACCACAGAGCACTGTGTACTTCAGTGAGTATTTCTTCTTACCCTTGGGTTTGACTGGGAGCTATTTTGAAACTTGTTGTACTGTCATACTGTCCAATGCTGCTACCGATGTACTTGAACTTTAAGAGCAGAGGATCAAATCTAATCCATCTAATAACACTTCAGCAATGCTTGTTACTCATAGAGATTTCTTGAATGTTACAGTCAGGCTTGGTGGCAGTTAATCTACAAGTCTACAAGAAGGAGTTCCTAGTTTTTCTTTGTGACTTGATCTTGGTGGAAAACTTGCAATGATTTGTCATTATGGAACAGAAAGAACTGCAACATGTTTTTCAATTTACATAGCTGATATGCTACTTTGCCAAAACGTATGTTCTATCATATTTTAGAAAGTTCTGTGTAATGTTCTGTTTTGGAACCAAAGGACATTATTAGCACATCAGAATCGAACACATGCTCTCCCAGGAAGGAAACGTTATGTGAATGGGGGCACATGTACCTTCTCTCTCTCTCTCTTTTTTTTGTTTTTTGGTAGTGGAGATTGAACTCGGGCACTCAACCACTGAGCCACATCCCCAGCCCTATTCTGTGTTTTATGTAGAGGCAGGGTCTCACTGAGTTGCTTAGCGCCTCGCCGTTGCTGAGGCTGGTTTTGAACTCATGATTCTCCTATCTCAGCCTCCCTAAGTGCTGGGATTACAGGCTTGTGCCACTGTGCCCAGTTCCTTCCCTCTTTTTGTTCTCCACAATATATATAGACTAAGCTTTAAATAATGACCAGTAGCTAAGCAGTGTTGAAATCACAACTGCAGATTTGGAAAATAGATATAAACAATGCATATATTGTGGCATATGACAACACAACACCCAAAATAAGATACAACATGAATTTTGCCATATAGCACACATCAGGTATGTGAACAAGTCACAGCTGTTTTGATTCTATAATGGTGAATTACTGCAAGCTTTTCATTGATATCAGAACAGAACAAAACCTTATAAACTCCATCTTGTAGACTTGTAGATTAACCACCACTACATCTCAAGATATATCCTGATGTCTTTTTTTAAAATTTTTTAAAATATTATTTTAGTTGTTGATGGATCTTTATTTTATTCATTTATTATTTATATGTGGTGCTGAGGATCGAACCCAGTGCCTCACGCATGCTAGGCAAGTGCTCTACCTGAGTCCCAGCCCCAGCCCCTCCTGATGTCTTTTTGACTAAGGATGTTTGTCTAATGTGAATCTAGGCAAAGTAGTAAATTTTCAAACATGTTTTGAGGACAGTAGCACAAACATTAAAAAAGAAATAAACTTCTGATGTGTGAGTGGGGAAAGATCTACATTTTCTCCACACACACACACACACAAACTACACTTTTTTCGTACTGAATTTTTGCTAGGACATGGGACATGGTTATCATTATATTCCTTGATCCCATAATATGTTGACTATTTCTGAAATCCATATCAGTAACATTGGAGATTCCATTTTGACATTCTAGAGAAAATTTCCTAAGTTGAAATAGTTAAAATAGCATGTTATATAGGAAGAACTTAAGTAGGCGCAACATGTGCAAATCATAAGTAATTTTTTATTAGATAATCTGTAAAGATTCCACATTGCATATTTAATGATTTACTTCAGTATATTCTTTTTATTCGGCAATCATGTATTTCCAACATCATCAAAAATAGTTTGTTTCTACTTGCCATAAAATATTTTGAGAAAAACATTTGACCAACTGTAAAATACTAGAGTGTTCTGATCTACTCTTAATCCATTGGTAGTAGTATGATTAAAGCATTACTGATGCCACTAACAGGTTACTTAAAACTAATTAGATCCATTAAAATCAATAGAAAAAAAGCCACACATTCACCACAAAGAAACAAAACTAAATTAGAATTTACATAACAAAAAGCATTTTACTTTTGAAAAATATTCGTATATGAAACTTCGGTCAATTTTATAAAGGTAATAAATTTCCTTTACTATAGAGGGACAAATGAAAATATGAACTCAAAATAGCCCAAACTGTCAAGTATAAAGATGTACTTTATCAAAATGAACAATTTACAGCACAGTGTTCTTAAAAGTGGGCATTTAACAAAACAATAATCTGGCTCAGATAATAATTCATAGATTGTATTTATAATTATTTTGGCATTCTGACCTGGTCTATTTCCAGTCTTCTTGCAATAGGTGCAATGATGATTAGGAATGTATGCTTGTAATTCCTTAGTAAGCCAAATAACTTATTCAGTGGATGTAGGGATGACTTAGCTTAGCAGGAATCCTCATGATGGAAAGGGTAGTGTAAAAATGCAAATATGCAATATCCACTTCAGCTTTATTATTTATTTATTTATTTATTTATTTATTTATTTATTTATTTTTTTGTGGTACTGGGGATTGAACTCAGGGGCACTTGACCACTGAGCCACATCCCCAGCCTTATTTTGTGTTTTTATGTAGAGACAGGGTCTCACACTTCAGCTTTATTTTTAAAGGATGGTTAAACTCTTAGCCGCATTTCTCATGGAGGCATACATCTTTACATATGAGCATTAAAGTTTGGGGTGCTGTCATCCTTATGCCTTCCTGTGACACTGGTCAGGTCTGACTTGTTTCCATTTTACAGATGTGGGCGAAAGCCACCACCCTCATGCACTGTGCCTTCTCCTAATTTGGCAATTTTGGGGGGGAGCAAAATCTACATTCTACATTCAAATAGTCTCATCATATCATATTCCCTCTACCTAGAATCTTCTTCATTTGGTAAAAACTTAATCATTTTTCGTTTTAATTCTGAAATCAACTCATCTCTGAAATAGATTCTACTTAAATAGATTTAATTATTCTTAACTATGATCCCTTAGCATCTTACCTATAACTGTTGACATAACATTTATTGTATCAGATCAGTTGACACACGTATCTGTTTCCTCTTGCTAGGGCAGACATCTTTATATCCCTCCTTCAGAGCCTGGTACAGAGCCTGGCATGAAATAGCTGTTTAATATTTTCTTAAAATTAAATCAAATGAGTGACCCCACAGACAACAGGTAAGAAAGACTGGGTATTATAACTATTCATGTCCTTGAAATAGATTCTGTCACTGGAAGAGAAAAAGGCATAAGAGTGAAGCTGGATGTTAATATAAAATCATAAAGAGTGATTAAACATGTAGATAAAGGAAGAGAAGAAATGGCCCAAATACAACCAACACATCAGTGCTATCACAGGTGAATTTAATCACAAGCAGGTACACTGATGGCCATTCAAAGTAAAGAATTTCATTCCTGATTAATGAATGATTTCTTGCTTAACCACATAATTTTTTTGTATGCATGCTTGAAGACAAAAAGAAATGAGAAAGATGTTATTAATAAAGGAAGCCTGTGAGGGACAGACACTCAATGGATACTTGCAATTCAACTTCAGAAAGGGCCTTCAAGAGAGCATATCTTCATTAGCACTCTGGTAAGAGTGGAAATGTGTAGTAAATATGAACAAAGAAATAGTCTGAGAGTCCCTACCTCACACCAACTGCCATGCCAAGAATTTTCACAATTCACCCAATTCACTTGTATGAGCCATATGTCATGACCCCCACTTTTATAGAGAAGGAAATTTAAGATTGGAATGCTTGAATGATTTGGGGAAGTTGCAAAGTTAGTGGAGGAGCTTTGGTCAATCCAAGTTTTGGAGATCTTCCTAGGATACTGGATATCAGCTTCCTTTAGTGTTTGGAAACAGTTGCTCACCTACTGCATTACACAGTAATTATTCTCATTTTAAGAAACTTTAAACTATGTTTCACATTTGCCAAATTGCAGTTTGACGATTCCTTTCATGTGAAGGCGGAGAAACTGGCTATATTCTTTGGGCATCTTATGGAAACCGTTCTTAGGCAACGCATTATCATAGTAGTGATGGCTGAGAGTTGTGTTTTCCACAGTCTTAGAGAAGGGCCAAAACCCATACAGCTTCACGTTTTCACACATTTCCACAGCGATGCTGGCGATCATCAAGCCAGTGGACAAGCGGAATGCATCCACACCTTTAGTTTTCCAGAAAAGGGCAAGATTTTTCAGGTACTTAGGATGGAAAAAGAGAACCTTTTGTCTTGCTTTAGACTCTTTGAGTGTGTTGTACACTTTAAAGGAGACGAGGGTGCTGAACCTGAAGGAAAATGCCGGCAGGAGGAGGAACGCGTCTCCGTAGCTTGCAATATCCTGCAGAAATTCTGCTTTCTTCTCTAAGTTCTGATATCTGCCAAATATTTTAAAAATCATAGTTGTCAAAGTGATAATAACCAGAGTGACAGTTTTGGTAACATGAGGCTGAGTTTACATGGAACCATTTATACCCCATGTATAAAAGAGATAAACTATGAACTCAGAAAAATCATGCAAGCATCATGAAAATATCAAGGGTTATATCTCCCTTAGAATATCTAGGTTTTCAATTTCTACTTTCCTACTAAGCATCCCCTTACTGGGCAGATATTTCTTGTATTAGTTAATATTCCTCTTCAGTAGTATTTTTCTAACATTGCTTCTTGATGCTTTAACGTCTTCTAAATGTATAACCAAATGTTTTTTCAAGCATTTGAAAAATTTATTGAGCTATACATTTGTGATTTGTGCACTTATTGTAAATATTTCATTATAAAATAGAAATTTCCTTTAGAAAACCTGAAGCACATATGTGCAAATATAGGTAGATATTTATATTAGGTTAAAAATTTTTAGAGAGGAACACCACGCTGCAGCTCCCTATCCACCAATGAGGCCCTACCCAAACTGCCTCCATCTTGGGGCACCACAGCCACCAACATAGCCCTTCCCATGTGGTCATCTACACTGTGGACAATGGACAGAGAAACTGTCAGTTGCAGCAACACATGCCACCACTAAGCAGGCCACCCAACCCCAGCACACAGCCCATCCCTCTAGCCTCACCTCTGAAAGTGGTTGCCTCCAGCTTGGGGCACCTCCACCACCTTCTGAGGTTACCTCCACTGTTGCCTCCACCATCTTTAGTTGGGGCAGCTTTCATTTAAGGACACTGACTGGGGCCTAGAAGCCCAATATCAAGGTACCTACAGGCTTGATGCTACTTCTGACACCAACTAGGGACATGGCCACTTCAATCAAGGGACAA
>JAQQSJ010001605.1:0-13784 GCA_028644305.1 Xerus rutilus | reverse complement strand
TTTTTTTTTGGTACTGGGGATTGAACTCAGGGGCACTCGACCACTGAGCCACATCCCCAGCCCTATTTTGTGTTTTATGTAGAGACAGGGTCTCACTGAGTTGCTTAGCACCTCGCCATTGCTGAGGCTGGCTTTGAACTCGCGATTCTCCTGTCTCAGCCTCCCTAAGTGCTGGGATTACAAGCGTGAGCCACCGCACACGGCTGCTACCTCTATTCTTAGTCCTTTGAATAGTATCATAGACACCACAATCATTGATTTGCTAAGGAGAGAGAGAGAGAGAAAATGGCTTATATGTGGGATTTAAAGGAAGTAGCCTTGGTAAGTAACTTGGAAGCCCAGTACATTTAGGAATGCCGTAATAGGTGCCAAAGTGAAGGAAAGAGCTGCGGGTGCTTGACATTGTTATTCTGACATTCCCATTGATTTCAACCTGTTTTAGTCTTGAGGACCAGAAACTCCTAGGTATTACCAAAGATTTTTCTTATGTTTTAAAGAAGTACTTTACATGAATTTGGAAAAAGATTCTAAATGTTTCATGAAGGGCTCATTAGAGTAGCTACTAAATTGAGTTTACCTAGAGTAAAGACTCATTTATCATTTATTTTTTATAAGATGTCACAACTGAGCTTCACTGGTTTATCAATTCAGTGTCTATAGTCTTATCTATACTCTTTGAGAATAGAGATAAACCTTTAGGATCAAAAAGTTAATGTGCCTACTTAAATATGGTACTTATAAATAGGAAGATCTGTAGACTCCTAGAAAGATAAAGTCCACTGACTTAAAAATCAGTGTCTGCTTATTTGTAATATCTAGGCTTATAGGTTGTGATAAGGACCAGTTTGTTAAAAAATTGGAAACATTGAAACCAGTTGGATCTCATAAAAAGCAACTCTATTATGAAAACTTTAGAACAATATTCCTTTATTAATCTATTCTTTAGATACAAACATAGAGTATTAAAATTCAGTTTACTATTCAAACTAACAATAAAAAGGTTTTAATTTTAATTCCATGATGGGGCAAGCTATGACATTCCCATCTATGTGCTAATCATATATTCTCATCAAAGACTTCTAACTTGGTGATGGATTTTTACCACTAAAAACCAAAATGAATCCATCATATCTTGATTTTTGAGTTGCCAGTTAGGGGAAATTATAACACTTAGAATAGTATTCCCATACCTGGGGGAGAATTGTCCAGGAAGTTCTTTAAAAATGAAGATTCTCAGGCCTCCTTCCAGATCTAGTGGATCATAAACTCTGAAGGGGCAAGGCCCCTAGATCTTTGTGTGAAAAGCTTTCTAGGTGATTCTAAGGATCATTAGACTAGAGTGGTATCCCAAAATTTCAGGATTATAAGAATCATTTGGAGAATTTATCAAACATACTGATAATGAGACTCTACTTCAGAGCTACCAAATCAGAATATTGAGAATAGGCCTGGGAATCTATGTAGAGGCATACCTGGGAACCATTTAATTAGACCTTGTCTCTTCCAAAGCAGATTATCTAGCAAGTTTTGAGAAAAGCTGCTTTTTAAGTTATAAAAGTAATACATTGAAATTTATTATCAATATATTAATATAGTGAAACTATATTAGCATATCAATTTGAATATATTAAGATGTTTAAATTGTGAAATAGTGTATTTAAAATTTAAATATAATAGAAGTATGTAAAGTTCAAAATGAAAGTTACCCCATGTATGTATAATATGTCAAAATATACCCTACTGTCATATATATCTAAAAACAACAAATTAAAAAAAGGGGAAAGTTTCCTATTTTTATGCCCTACCAATTTATCATAGTAAGTGGCCAACAATATGCCCCATACATCCTTCCAGACTGTCTCTATTTGGTTAACTTTGGCTCAATTCAATAAGTGTTAGAAAATGTATTCAGTGCAAGATACATGGCAGATAACAAGCATTGTACAAAGAAAGAGATTGCTGCAGAGCACACTAGCTTCTCAGAAGCTTGAGTCTTGGAAGAAAAGGTTTAAGTATGTGCAGATAGTTCGATTGCACTGGCAGAGAGGTAGCTCAAAGCATATATGCTCAGGAAATATAGACCTTGCTCTTTTTGTTTTTAGAACTTTCATCAAACTGGAAGCAAATTGAATGTTCATCCATAGGAGAATGAGTGACTAAATTATGATGCATGTATATTAACATATTATGGATGATGTATGCAGTTATTAGAAAGAGTGAGTTTGATCCATGTGTTAGTCTGGAAAGACAACTATGACTCATAGAGTGAAAAGGGAGTTTTAGAATAAAGTGTATGTGATCCCAGTTTTATAAATTGAGAAAAATACCCATGTGTGCATATGTGTGTAGTCCATGAGCATAGATCGAAGTAGTAGGACAGTATACATCAAGCATTTAAAGGTGGCAACCTCTGATGACACAGGGATTTCATTGTCAAGAGACTGATTCCAGAGCATAGAGGAATTGTGCCAGTGGTGAGAGATGTTCAGCAGGAGGGAAGAATCGCAGGGCAGAAACAGATGATGGGGGAGAGGCATGGGGCCTGGATCTTTCA
This sequence comes from Xerus rutilus, assembly GCA_028644305.1. Taxonomy (NCBI): domain Eukaryota; kingdom Metazoa; phylum Chordata; class Mammalia; order Rodentia; family Sciuridae; genus Xerus; species Xerus rutilus. The sequence continues at coordinate 11,230 of JAQQSJ010001605.1, read as the reverse complement.
GCCATGAAGAATGCAGGGGTGAAAGAGATGCTCAGTACTGGCCCCAAATGTCATAAACTTTGACGTGAGGAATTTGGGTTGCTGACTAAGCTGAGAAGACAGAGCAGTGGTGGGCTGGAGGCAGAGCCCTCTGCTGGACAGTGGTTCATTTACAGTGTCAAGAGGTCCAGATTAGGACGCGAGGCAGAGGGATTACAGGAATCAGAGCCACACTCACTTTTTGCTGATTTCTTAATTTCAGAGCTATAGCTGGGCTCCACAAGCCTGTGTTTTCTGGTTGAGAAAGGGTAGGCTCCTGCTCTGCCTCAAGCCTCTTGTACTGCTAGACATCATTGTAGCTTTATGTTTCTTTATGGAGATACAGTAAAGATTAGTGCACCAAGAATTATCATTTGGTATGATGTGAGGGCCATGTTTTTCTGCCTGTGTCAGCTACCATTTTTTTTCTACTTGAATTATAGAACTCTCAAGCAGTTCGTCAACCTGAAGAAAGGAGAAGGTGTCTTTGAAAGTCAAGTGTAGCCATTTTTAGTTTTGCTTTTTAAAAGAAGTAGTAAAACAGTAATATACTACATTTCCTGGAAGTCCTTTTTTTCATTTAAAATAAATGTCTTCTGATTCCATACGTAGGTATTTTTCACATGAGAGGAATAGTTTTGAACATCAATATCTTGCTTGTGGGAATATCACATGTCTCAGTAAAGGTTTGCGAAAGGTTGAATTATTCTCACATTGTGTCTGTGAGCCGTATTAAATGTTTTAAAAAATATTTGGAATGATACTTTGCTTGTGGCTGCCATTATCTAGTTAATCACTGGTTTCCAACGTAGTTGAGTAGAGAAAGGAAAAAAAAAAAAAACAACACGAATAGTCAGCATTTCCTCCTGGTTAAAACAGCAATATCTGGAAATCCCTCTCTCTGTTCATCCCATAGACACCTATTGAGCTTTCCTGGACTCCATCATCAAACATAGTCATCTAAAATCCAGCTCTCAGTACTCATTAAGTTTCACAATGTCACAAGGAATTGACAGACACCGGTTGCCATCACTGTACTAGCAGAATGGCTTGTTAGCCCCTAAAACGTGCAGCTAACCATACATAGCAGCTTCTGCTCAAAAGAACCTTCTTCTTTTACCCCATTCCTTAAGCACCTCTTGGAAGGCATTCAGAAGCTCTGTGGTCTTCTCCTGTAGCCCCTTCTGCCATGCTGTCCACCCATCTTAGTGACAGCGTGACAATGCTAAAAAGGATACCTGTGCCTCACCCCCTGGGCAGAGCAAGGCTTGTTTCCCACAGGCTCTGATGCAGCTCTTCCCCTTTTGGCTTGTTTTCTCCCTGACCAGATAAGGTCTGTTGCTGTGTTTGTGAAGGCCTCCTCTGCTAGAGCACAGATGTCATCATCCTGTCACAGACAGAAGCCTGGGGCCAAAACCAACTCAGGGCCAAAACCAACTCATGTCCTCACTGAAAAGGACACTGTTTTAAAGGTAGAGAGAGAGAGAGAAAGGAGGAGGGAGAGGGAGAGAGACAGAGAGGGAAGGGGAAGGAGGGAAGGAGGGATGTGGGGGGAGAGAGAGAGAGAAAGGCAATGAAAGCAATTGAGGAATTGATGTGTATTAAACAAGAATATGAATTTTGCCCCTAAAAATTGAAAATGGAGATATTGGATTTGAATATAACTGAAATATTTGCTAGTATAAGTTGAATAGTGCACTTTCTTCTTATTGAGATAGAAGTCAATAGGATTGAAATTCATGTTTGTTATAAAATAGACACTACAACGAAGAAACTGTATGCTATATTCTCTCCCCTGCCCTCAAGAAGAGAACTGACAACCATTTATCAGAAAAATTCTTAACATCAAGCAAGATGACAATATAATGGACAGTGTTAATCTATCAACCTTTCTCTCTGACATTCAATAAGCGCTATTTATTGACATTAAATAAACACTATTTATTGAACTTCTCTCCCAGAGTATACAGATTAAATCCAATCCCACCCAATCCCTGGGCTAAGGATGCTAATATCCTAATTAGTGAAGTCATTTCATAAATATTAATTGAGCACTCTGGAGTGAGGGGTGTCTTGGTTTGGGGGCAGAACAATATGGAGGGCAGTAGAATAGGTGGTTGATTGAGGCTGAGACCAACTGACCACTCAATATCTATTACTCACATTTAAATGTAAGCTTTACTATATGGAAGGTTGACACAGGAAAATCATTAAATTCCAGGCCAGCCCAGGCAACTAGAGAGCCTGTCTCAAAAACCAAATAAAATTTTTAAGGGATATGATGTAGTTCAGAGGTAGAGTGCTTGACTAGCATTATTTGAGGCCCAGTATCCAAGCCCCAGTATCAGAAGAAAAAAAAAAGTCTATATATATACATGTTGTGAAAGTTATCATTCAAACAGGGCCACAGCCACTTCTGTCTAGGACAATTGCTAAACCTGATGGGATGCTGAGATAACAGGTATACGCCAGAGCTATTCTAGATAAATCAGGACTGTGGCCTTTGTAATGCATAATGTTTCTAGCCAGCATACATTTTGGTGTCAATGTATTCCTTTGACTCAAAATGTAGAATTCTGGTCAAAAGTTGAATATCTGCCTGTAGTATTTTCCACATTATGGATTATCTACATCAAAATTTCAACTTAAATTTACACTTATGCTAGCAAATATTTCAGGTATATTCAAATTAGGCTATTTCCTCCCTTTTAAACCAGCACTCTTCTGGGCCATTTTCTGGATGGTAAATTGGTATGCTCAGGTACAATTATTATTATAGACTAAAAACATGTAGTATAAAATCAAACCCAAATAAATATTTTAAATACTTGTTTATTTAATGGGAAATTCACATGCTGGTTTCCTTCTAAGTTGGGGTAAGTTATCTGGAGAAAAACTATTCTGGGAAGGAAATGGTTGGCGCCTTTGGTCCTTTATAATCATTTTAGGTGAGTGGTTTTTTTTTTTTTTTTTTTGGTACTGGGGATTGAACTCATGGGGACTCGACCCCTGAGCCACATCCCCAGCCCTATTTTTTTGTGTTTTATGTAGAGAGAGGGTCTCACTGAGTTGCTTAGTGCCTCGCCATTGCTGAGGCTGGCTTTGAACTCGCGATTCTCCTGTCTCAGCCTCCCTAAGTGCTGGGATTACAAGCGTGAGCCACCGCGCCCGGCTAGGTGAGTGGTTTTATTTCTTCTAATTAATTCAGTTTCAAAGCAGTTTTAAAATGTTAGTTTAATTTACCTATAGTTATTCCTAGGCTCACAACTTGATTTTCTGCCAATATGTTAGAGCTTTATTGTATTATTTCATTGGGAAAATCATCTAACATACATTTACCACCATTAGGGAATTGTCTATTAAAAATAATTATTAAGTGGGAAAGTCCTTAATAGCAGATGAATCTACAAAATCCTTTGTACTTTTCAGCCCTGAATTACAATAAAAATGAAAGCAGAAATTGTGGGTCAAGCACTCAAAAATTATTTGCTGATTGATTGCAGATCATATGATTTTAGTCTTTTGTTAGATGATTTTTTAGATTTGCAGAAGGAAGAGCTCTACATGCATAATTATTGTTATTCACATTTTCAGTAAATTAAAAGAAATTAGTCCTTTATTCTGTACAGCATGTTCTTTCTCTAGCTCTTCAGCACTATTACTTGTTAGAATAATATTTGATGGTATGTATGTAACAGCATTAGGGTCAATTTTTAGATATTTTTTTTCCTATAGAAAATATCCTACAGTAAATTTTTACTTTAGGCTGTGTCCAAGGTCTCGACTGGTGCTTTTCTTTCTCAATTTATTGGGATTTCATTTAAAAACATCCACAACAGGGAAGCCACCAGAGAACTGGATGGTAACAATGAAGGGAAATGAGGACAATGAGGTAAACAGCTATTTCTGGCTTTCAGCTCCAAATAGGAATGAACAGAAGGAGAGGAGTCCCAGAGTCTAGGGGAAGGAGGGGAAGCCATCATTTTTTTAAAGTTAAAAAAAAAAACAAAAACCAAAAAACCCCAGCAACAACAAAACAACGCACGCACAAATGTAGAAAAGAGATTCAGGTTGGCAATCTCTAATGGATTCCGGGGAGATGTTTTTGTTCTTATTGTCGTGTGTGAGACAAGGGAATCTTTATTTTGAGTCATTGAAGCATTTGGGTGAGTAACACGCCTGGGCACAGCGAAGGGTTAGTTTTCTTACCAGTTCTTTAGACAGTTTATTTTAGGAGAGTTTATTCTATGGTTAGTTGCTTTATATAAATTGTAGAATTGTGGTTAGAAACAATGTATTCGTTTATCTCCACATTCAATATGTGTTTGCTGAACACCTACTAACTGTTCTAAGTGTTGAGGGGAGACGGCACCTGGCAAATAGGCATATGATAGGCAGGGTGAAGAAAGAAGTGCTGTGAAAAAAATAAAGAAGAGGAGCAGGACAGAGAGCATTGGAGAGATGAGAGGGCGGAAGGAGCTGTCGGTGGGTAACATTTGGGCAGATGCCTGAGGGTGTGAAGGTGTCATGCAGATATCCAGGAGAGTGAGATGAACAATGCAAGGTCCTGGATTCTGTCCTGCTTGCTTGTTCTAGGACTAGTGGGGGGGGCAGTGTGGCTGGATAGGAGGAGACAGGTGGAGAGGTGTGAAGAAGTCGGAGTGATAGTTGGGGAAATAGAGGGTGTCAAGGTGGTCTATGCAGGGACAAGAGACCCTTGGCAAGTTCTGAGCAGACTTTTGACATGATTTGATAACGTTTAAAAGGATTGCTCAATCAGCAATGTGGAGGGTAGACATCGGGGACAAGGGTGGCAGCAGGAAGACCAGTTAGGAAGCCATTGTGGTGGTCAATCAGCAGCTTGGACCAGATGGCAGGAGAGCAGCTGGGGAGAAGTTACTGGATTATTGAAGTGTGTTAAGAAATTGCTTATAGGATTTGCTGATGGCTTGGAAGCATGGAATAAAATGAAGATGGGAATCTTGGATGCCTCCCATTTTGTCAGCAACTGAGAAGACAACCTGTCATTTCCTGGGATGGGGAAGAGCATAGAAGGAGAGGGTTTTCGGGGAGGAAGCAAGCATTTTGGACATATAAATTTGATGTATCTCTTAGTCTATTATGAAGATATCTATTATACCTATTTTATAGATATAAGAAAATGAGGCATAGAGAAGTGAAGAACCTGCCTGAGGTCATCAACAGCTAGTACATGTTTGAGCTGAAATTTAATTTCAGGTCTTGTTAATGCCTGAAATGTTCTCTACCACAATGCTGCCTTTTTACACCAAGCTGAAATTCATGCCAGGAAAAGGATGCCTCATTTCTTTTTTTTTTTGGTACTGGGGATTGAACTCAGGGGCACTCGACCACTGAGCCACATCCCCAGCCCTATTTTGTGTTTTATGTAGAAACAGGGTCTCACTGAGTTGCTTAGCACCTCGCCGTTGCTGAGGCTGGCTTTGAACCCGCGATTCTCCTGTCTCAGCCTCCCTAAGTGCTGGGATTACAGGCTTGAGCCACCGTGCCTGGCTTCATTTCTTAATTATTTATGATTTCTCATTATGGGATGCTTTTCTGCATTTTAAAATATGTCTTGGACTTAAAAAGAAAGCCATCATCACATCATTCCAAATTCTACCATTTATCAATATTATTATTGTTAGCTCTGTAAAAACGCTACTAAAACATGAAAAAGTATATTCTATGACTTTGGAATTCATTTCTTCATCGTAATCACTGGGTGCTTTCTGGGAGCCAGGGATGGGGAACAGGCTGAAGCTACAGTACCATGTGGCCAGTGACATGAGGGTGTTGCGTGCCAGATGTTGCAGGAGGACAGGGGAAGGACATGGGTCCATCCAGATTGAATATGGGGCCAAGGAACACTTGATAAAACAAGTGATATTTGAATGGACCTTGAAGAATGAGAGGAATGTGTCAAATAGAAAAGTGTTAGAGGAGTATTCCAGGCACAGGAAACAGTATGTTTTTAGGACTTTTAGAAAGGTAAGTAAACATATGCAACATGAAGAATAAAACATTTGAAGTTCAATGTAACATATAGGAACAATATGAGGAAAATTTAAAAACTATACTGAATATTTAAGTTATTGGAGAGAAAAAGTATGCTGTTGGATAATAAGACACAGTATTGTGAAAATGTTCATTTTCCCTAAACCTTTTTATAAAAGAAGTGAAACTCTGATTAAAATGCCAAGAAGATCTTTTTCAGGAACATGGCAAAATGATACTGTTATTCCTTTTGCAAGCTAAAATGTATGAAATTCTAAACAAATAAAATGTAATTATGGGAGATTAGCCCTACCAGAGAGTAAAACATCTCTGGGACCACAATACATGGTTTAGTGTTGGAGAAAAATTAGAGTAGTAGAAAGTATGAGAGAACAGTGAGCAAATGTATGTGTCTTTTTTTTTTTTTATAGTAAAGGTGGCATTTTGAAATCAGTGTGAGGAGAGAGTTTATCCAGTAAATGATGTTAAGACAAATGACTATTTTGAAAAACATATATGCGAATCTTATTTCGTACCCATAAGTGTAAAATAAATGAAACAATAGAAATCCTAATGGCTTGGGAGTGTATCTCAGTGATAGAATGTGTGCTTAGCATGTATGAGGGCCTGGGTTTGATCTCTATACACATACACACACTAGAAGTGCTAGAAGAAAATATGGGTGAATTTATAACCTGACAACATTCTGATGTGCTAAATAGGACGAAATGCCCAAAAGTCATAAGAGAAAATGTAGACACATTTAACTACATGCAAATAAAAGACTTGCGTGTGCTTAAAAATACCGCACCTTGCATTCTGGCTTGTAGTTCTCACAAGGCCCCAGCAGAGCTAGCTTGAAGGGGGTCACCTCCATTAGTAAAGTTTAGGCAACACATGACAAGAGAGAGATGAGACAGGGTGGGATCCTACTGAGGTGCCTTTTGAAAGCTTGGGGATTGCTTGGAAGTTTTAGTGTGGTGGCCTATCTGAAGACCTCGCTGAAGTTTTCCTGTCTGCATAAATCAGGCCAGACAAGTACTGAGGATGGCGTCTGCTCACCCTTTCTGCAAACATGTATGGAGAGATTTTAGGTCCAAATGCAAGGAGTACAGGAATGATTGAGATTTAGTCTTTGCCTCATAGAGTTTATAGCACACTCAGGTTCAATATCTGGAATGAGAAGGCCTTGGTTGTTCCTGCTCTTTCCTACCTTTTAGAACATTTACACCCCTTCAGATGGGCTGGCTCGAGGCTGTATTATCACATTTCTGGACAATTGTAGAAATGACACCTAGTTCTGGATGACCAGTCGTTGCCTTCGTTAACATAGGCTGTCCTTATGGCAGTGCCACACCTTTTTTTTTTTTTTTAATTGGTCTGACTGCCAACATTTCTCTCCCATCCTTTGTTTTTTTCTTTAATTTATTTGTTCTTAGGTATACATGATAGCAGAATGCATTCTGATTCATTGTACACAGATGGAACACAACTTTTCATTTCTCTGGTTGTACATGATGTAGAATAATATATGCAGTCATACATGAAGCTAGGGCTATGATGTCCATCTCATTCCATCATCTTTACTGCCCCCCTACCCCTTTGACCAAAATTTCTCCACTCTTCCCGTGTCCCCTCCCTCATTATGGATCAGCATCCACCTATCAGAGAGAACATTCGGCATTTTGTTTTTTGGGATTGGCTTACTTTGCTTAGCATGATATTCTCCAACTCCATCCATTTACCTGCAAATGCCATAATTTTATTCTCTTTTATTGCTGAGTAATATTCCATTGTGTATATATACCACAGTTTCTTTATCCATTCATCTATTGAAGGACATCTAGGTTGGTTCCACAGCTTAGCTATTGTGAATTGAGCTGCTATAAACATTGAAGTGGTAGAAAAATAGGTGGTGCAGAGGCAGTGCACTGCTCCTGGGAAGGACTTTTGGAAAGAAGGACAAAGAAGCACTTGGGACTGGGCTGGACCTGGCAGGTTTAATTAACTCATTTATCTCAGCATTTTCTCCTTTCATTGCAAAGCTGCCTTCAGTGATAAACACTAAAATAAGGTTATTTATGTGCTGGTGTTCAGAACATTTGATTTAAGTGAGCATTCTATTAACATTCTTGGAGATTAGCCTGCCCTGGTTCTCTGAATCCCTTTGATTAAGTCAGGGCCTTGTACTGGAGGTACTCTTGTCGCCTGATTTCTCTGCTAACTTTGAACTTGGCCTATAACTCTGTTTTTCCTCTGAGAGCTATATTTCTTCCTTTACTCACCCCCTACAAAGACTTTTCATCTTAGCAACTAGCACACTGAACTGCAGAAAGATATCTAGGTGGCTCTGTGTAGATATCTAGGCTAATTCTGTGAAGCCAGGGCCCCTTCTAGAAAAAAGTTATATATATACTTGCATACTAAAATAAATTCATTTATTTGCCTATGAAACTAGCTATGTACTTAAAAAACCCCACTGCTTTTGATACATGCATACCCATGTTTATAGCAGCACAATTCACAACAGCCAAACTATGGAACCAACCTAGGTATCCAACTATGTATGGATGAATGCATAAAGAAAATGGGGCATATTTATACAATAGAACTTTATTCAGCCATAAAGAAGAATGAAATGATGTCATTTTCAGGCAAATGGATGGAACTTGAGAACATTATGTTAAGTGAAGTAAACCAAACTCAGAAAGTCAAGGGTTGTTATATTTTTTCTCATACGTGGAAGCTAGAGAGAAAGAAGGAAAAGAAAGGTGTGGGGAGGCAGGGATCCCATGAAAATCAAAGGCAGATCAGTATAGGAAAGAGACCAGGAGGAGGAGGTGGGGGGAGTGCTGGGGAGTGATACTGGCCAAATCATATTGTTACATTGGGTGCATATATGAATATGTAACAATAACTCCCATCATTACGTACAACTATATATGTGTGCATATATATGTCTACACATATACACACACGCACACACACATATATATAAAATGCACCAATTAAAAATGTGGAAAGATAAAAACCTACTATTTTGCCTTTTTAATATATATTTTGAGATCTTTTTATATTAGTTCATACCAGTATAAGTCATTTAAAAAGACTGTGTAGTGTTCAGTCATATGATTGCACCATAACTGACTTAATAGTCTTTTATTAATGGGTACTTTTCTTCTTGTTTTTACAAACATTGCTGTATAGTATATATTTGTGCATATACCTTGAAATTTTTAAGGCATGGCTATACATATTATTCCATAACTTTCAACTGATATTTAAGAGGTAATGGAAACACAGCCCAGTCCAGAGATTTCCTTAAATACCCTTCCATGACTAACTTGACCTGGGCAATCTTCCTGTGCTTCTGTTTCCTGCTTTGACCACATATATAGCCTCTGCCCTACTGGGAGCCGCTTATTTCTTTGATCCTGAAAAATGTTATAGGTGTTCCTTTCATTTATACCAAGGGACAGACCACTTCTACTCCAAGGAATAAAGAACATTTACTTCCCCTCACTTCATCTAAAGCCATTCTCATTGCTTGCTACAGAATTAATTTTTCCTGAATAACTACCAGCAAGAGAGTCATTGCTTTTAGGTCAAGACAATCACAAAAGACTCCAATCCTGACACATTTCCCAAGGACTTATGTGTTTCCCTTACTTAAAAAATGAAACTTGAAAATTAATTTGTTTAAAGGTAGAATCAAAGTGTCCCCACTTAACAATAATGCAAATGGCAGCTGTTCCACAGGAAGCAGGGCATTGTAGTTGGAGGAACTGGACAAGGAGTAAGGGGACATGAGTTTTAGCCTGAGCTCTTCACCTCCAGCTGTGCGATCATGTACACACCCTACAAAAGATCCCCCATTGGACCCGGTTTTGTATTCCCTATTTTCATCTATTCCCTAGATAATCTTGGAAGGCTCTTGTGTTACCAAGTCCTGAAACTAAAAATGAATTTCCAGATCAGATGACTCAATTTGTTTGACTAAATTCCCGTAATGCTTAGTCTTGGCTGGAATTTCCACAGGCGGGAGCAGAGACTGGCAGCATCTGTGGAATGTTACTTGGGCAAAGGGGTTGGGGAAGGTGTTGACTGGCAGTCCAAGTCATGGCACTAACATTTTGGGCCATTTATCACTTTTGTCTTTGCACAATGTGATTAAATACATTTCTGGCTTACTAGGAGAGCGAATGCCATTTCCTCGCAGCCTGAGAAGCATTTGGTATTCTCAAGCCAACACAAAATGAAAATCTGTTTGTGAAAGAGAGCACTTGTAATTAGTGTCCTTCCACTCTTCCCCCCACTTGACTTTGTTTGTTGTATACCATTTTTAATGATGGTTATAACATTCTGATCAAGGAGCCCAAACAGAACTAACAGAGAGCTTATTTGCTCTTGGAAAATGTCATGATGTTCATTAAGTTAATTGGATGGATTTATTTAGAAGCATTGACTTATAAGGCTTAATATAAGACTACCATGAAACTCATAAAAGAGTTCTTAAATGCCATTTTTTAATAAAAATATGGAGTAGAAAGGACTAGGAAAATGTCAAGATCTTGGTTTTATCCCTTTTACTCTTGCTACTGTTTCTGGTTCAAAGTCAAACAGAAACAAGCATTTATTTGGCAAAGTGGAAAATGCAGATTTGGAGAATGAGGATTACTTACTTGGGTTCATTCAGCAGTTTGCCTTACAGTTCTTTGACTTTGCAGGAAAGCATCAATGACTGAATGTTTTCCTTTCTCTTTCTTTTGATAAAAGTGATAGTAAGGCAGATTCTCCATCAAGCACTTCCGGTCTTTAGTGTCATGAGAGTCAAATTATAATGCATCCTACTCTATTCAGGACAGGAATTACTATTGAGAAGTCAGGAGAAAAGGCTCTTTTTATGCTGTTATTGGTTGTTTTTTTATAATAAACACAGTGATCTCTACTTTTGTATTATTCATTGCAGGAGAAAATATTTTATGAAATTGATATTGAGATGTTAAATTAAATTCATCATTTCATTTAATGCCTGCAAGGATATTTTTTCAAAAAATTATTTTTTCTATCTCATTGTTTGAGTTGGTCATAAAAAAGGGATGACACAGTGGAAATATGTTTCATTTGTAGAATGCTGGGGAAAAGATGTTTTGTAGGAAATTGTCAAATGTAATATACTTTCGACATTCAGAAGAAC
>JAQQSJ010001604.1:0-13784 GCA_028644305.1 Xerus rutilus | reverse complement strand
CGCTTGCCTTTCTGTGCCTGACGTATCTCACTTAACATACTGCATTCTAGGTTCATCCCTGTTGCCACAGATGATAGAATGCCCTTCTTTTTCATGGCTGAATAGCATTTCATTGTGTATATACACATTTTTGTAATCCATTCATCCATTGAAGGACACTTGGGCTGATGGCATACATTGACTTTTGTGAACAGTGCTCCAATGAACATGGAGGTGCTGAAGTCCCTTTAACATGCTGGTTTCAATTCCTCTGGACACGGACCCAGTGGCGGGACAGCTGGGTCACCTGGCAGTTCTCATTTTTGCTCATGAGGAGTCTCCACACTGTTTTCCACCGGGGCTGGGCAAATCCACTGCCCACCAACGGAGTGCCCTAACTCCCCTGTCTCTGATTGTAGCCACTTCAGCTGAGGGGACATGACATCCTCTTGTACTGACGCGCATGTCCCTGATGACTGATGGTGCTGGACATTTTTTCATGTCCCGGTTGGCCAGCTGTATGTCTATGTAGGTCTACGGCCCATGTACTAATTGGATTATCTGGATTTTCATCTTATCAAGTTCAATTCCTTATATGTTCTGATATTAATCAGTTTGTGCACATTTCCTCCCATCTGCAGGGTGTCCTTGGCTCTTTGCTTCCTTAGCTGGGCAGGAGCTTCTTAGTTTGATAGAATCCCTTGTCTCTCTCTCTTTTTCCTGTTGTGAGAAAGCTCTTGTTTTTGATTGTTTTGTCTTGCTGGTTTCCTCAAATGGAGAACTCAGAATCAAAGGTATGTTGTTAAGCAAAACAGGGAGACCATGAGAGAGAGCTCCAGAGAGACCTCTGTCCCGGAGGGCAATGGAGGGCCTCCAGCCACAGCGGGAGCTTTTCTCCCCAGGATGGCTGTCTGCATTCCTGGTCTGCCCCTCAGCCCAGAGCTAGGGACCAGAGCTCTTCCCTTCCCGCTCCTGAAGTCGCGTCTCCCTCCAAGCAGCCAAGCGAGGGCCAGGCTCCTCCAGGAATGCATCTGCAGTGTGGTTGTGTCCCTGCTCCCTCTCACCCCATTTTCTGCTGTGTGGTCACAACAGGCCCCGAGTGCTCAAGGCCTGAGCCGAGGCTGAGCCCAGAGGCCTGAAGAAGCTGGCGTTTTGCCTTCCTGTGAGCCTCCGGCTGGCTTCCTCCTGCAGTCTCTGGGCTGGAGGTGAGCTGGCAGCCGGGAATGAGCCCTTGGACCACAGCACCTGCCCCGTGCCCCTGAGGAACAGCAAGAAGGGAGGCAGAGCGTGTCTCTGGCCTCTCCCCTGTGTCAGAGGGCACAGCACTGGGGGCGGCGCAGACCGCCAAGCCAGGTGGTAGGCTCTGGGCAAAGGCTGAGAGCATGGCTACTCCGCAGGCCTCAGGTCCCCTGGAGGAAGCGGTCAAGGAGGTTGGTGTCACCTTTGCATGACGTCAGCGCTAAGCAGACATAAAGGAACCCTCACAAGGATGGCTGGTTGACAAGCCATCAGGTCACAAGACCAAGTTGGCCTCCACCTCCCTCCCAGCACCTTGAGGTTGGTCTGGGTTTCTGGTTATGGACGTGTAGAGAGCAGAAGCACCCTGTTCCCCCTGCAACCTCACGAGGAGGCCTGGACGTGCTGGTTGGTGCGGTGAGTTTCTTACCAGGTTTTCATCAGGCTCATTTTTGCATTGGCTGAGGCCCTGAACGTAGAGCCAATGCTCCTGCCTGTGACAGGGAAAAGACCAGCAGAGTGCCGGGCCACGTGAGCCAGCAATCCAGGAGGCAGAGGCAGGAGGATCGCAAGTTCAAAGGCAGACGCAGCAACTCAAGAAAGCCCTAAGCAACTTAGAGAGACCTCAACTCAAGAAGCAAAAAGGGCTGGGGACGTAGCTCAGTGGTTAAGCACCCCTGGGTTCATTCTCTGGTACCAAAACCAAAACACCATACAATGGCATATTGTTCAGGATTAGAAAGAACAAAGCCCTGCCTTTTGCCCTGCATGGTGGACCTGGAGGATGCCATGCTCAGTGAAAGCAGCCAGACACAGAAAGAGAATACTGCCTGACCTCACTCTATGTCACACATGCCAAACACAGAAGAAAACAGCGGGTGCCAGGGCAGGCAGGAGGCACAGGGGGAGATGAGGAGCAGCCAGCCGGTGGCCACAGAGGAGCAGACGTGCAGGATGAACAAGCTTGGAGGCTGTTGTACAGCGTGAGGTCATTAGGAAATAACACTATTCTACAAGAGATTCGAATAAGCAGATTTTAGCTGCTCTTGTCACAGAGAAAGTATGCAAGAGAGTGACAGGTTCATTTGTTCCAGTAGGGCCCTCCTCACTGTGTGTATCCCACAACGTCAGGTAAACCTCAAACACACTGTAAAATCTATTCCTACAAATGGCCAGGAGCCTTGGTTATAAAGGTGGCCCTTTCCCCCACCTGGCCATTGTGCTTGAGTGTTTCTTGTTTCCAGTCAGGCTGAGACTCCGACTCCACAGAAGGAAGCTTGCAGAGAGAAGGCAAGGAGGCCGGCGGGAACCCACCACATGCCCTGGGACCCTGGCCTGCTGTGCACCCTGCCTCCACGGTCCCTGCGCACATGAGCTCCGGTGAGGGATCTGAGGGGCAGGGCCCAAGACGTAAGCAAGCGAGCTGGCAAGAAGCACAAGCCACCACCAGAGAGCCCAAGGCTGCGGGCCTCAGAGGAGAGGACGCTCGTTTGGGTGAGAAAGGTCCTCCGCGTCCTGACTTGCTGCTGGCAGTTGCACCTGGAATTTTTAGCTTTTGACCTGCGGAGCCTGGAGACACTGTCGGGATGGCCCCGTGTTGCTACTCCTGTGTCTGTGGTTCTTTATAAGGCCTCATGTCCAGCCTGGATCTTGCCATCTCCTTGGCAAGGAAGCACCAACTCCACTGTCCGGGGCGTGAGGAAGGGGCTGCAGGCGTGGGGAGACCACGTGACTGCACCACTCACCAGCGTCAGGATCCAGGGCCTCCAGGCTTGGCCGGTCCTTGATGGCATCACCACTCATGTCCCCGGAGGTGCCTGCCCCACACTTTGAAACCAGATCAGCAGTGTCTGACCCACGTGACCAGCAGATCTGAAGACACTGGCAAACCTGCCCTCACCTAAGTGACTCCTGAAGGAATAAGTGCTGTCCCTGGAATTCCTGCCTCTGGGCCTCTGGAGGGAGCACGGCTGTCTCCCAAGTGCATCCTTTCTTTAAGGAACAAGGCTCTGACCTGGATCCCAGGGCCAGGATCCTCTGTGATGAGAGGCAGGGAGGTTCCCAGAAAGGAGGAACAGAGCACACCAACCCACTCCCCATGGGACAATGGCCCACAAGCCCAGGAGCAGCACTGCCATCGGCCTTCGCTTTTCCAGAATCTTCCAGCCAGCTCCCTTCATTTCTTAGGCTTGGGTCTGGACACACAGCACAGACCATGGCAACACAGGCTGGCATGTTCTTTTTCTGCGTCCCAAATCCTGTCCCAAGGTCTAGTTAGTAAGGGTCAACTTGGAGTGATCAGTGCAGGGTCAAGGCCAAGTGAGCAGCCAGGCGGCCTTAGGGAGTCCGTCTCAAGACTAAAACCTCTACCACCACCCCACGGACTCCATGGGCAGATCCTGCTTCCTGGACAACTAAGGTGGCCTCAGAGGGGACCCAAGCTCCTCTGTCATGTGCTGACAACCTGGAAAAACACAACAAGACCACGCTCATACTGACGCCCAGTTACCCTCGGGTAGGTCCTCCTCCTCAGGAGTGCACAGTCCCTTGCAGTGGCTGGAGCCAATGGAACACTGGAAGTGAGACTTCCTCCAGCAGCAGGAGGCCAAGACGCCCAGGAGCACCCTCCCCACGCTCCAGTAAGACGCACAAGTCAGCACAGTTGTGCCCAAGTGCCCTCCAGAGCAATGTCCAGTCTGTGAGCAGGAGAGTCGACACAGGCCATCGTGAAGACAGAAGCAGATTCCACCCAGCAGCAGTAATGAGGAACTCCTAGGGACAGAGTCAGCACACACAGGCTTGAGCCCGTCTGCAGAGCAAGGCCACGCGGCACCGTCAGCATCTGCAGTGGTGGACGAGGCCACCGCAGGACGCAGCAGACAACCAGGGCTCACTCCTCGTCCCGTCTGCAGAACAGTGAGGGAAATGACGCAGTCCCCTCGCATTGTGACGTTGTCACAGGTCACCATCCCAGCCACTCTCGTCCCTCCTCAGTCTCCCCTCGCATTGTGACGTTGTCACAGGTCATCATCCCAGCCACTCTCGTCCCTCCTCAGTCCCCCCTCGCATTGTGAAGTTGTCACAGGTCATCATCCCAGCCACTCTCGTCCCTCCTCAGTCCACTAAATAACTGTGCAGTTTCTATCCGGGACTTTTTTCTAAGCAGCACAACTGAAAGGCCCGCTTTTCGTGATGAATGGGCTGTGGGATTACCCTCGGAGGCTTAGCATCCGCACAATCACACCAAACCTTCCAACTCAAGAAATGTCATCTTTACATCAACTGCAGCAGAGGGGACCCATTCCCGCCTGAGGTGGCTGTGATAAGGGATCTAGGTGCATCCCGTGCGAGCTCCAGATGCCACGGGACACAGCCCAGCACCTGAGCCACGCGGCTCTCACCCCATCACAGCCAATGCTCCGGCGGCTGCCCTGTGACGCAGGGGGCAGAGCGGAGGAGAGAAAAGGAGCCTGTCCCAAGTGGCGCTCCTAATAATTACTTGGAGGCAGACTGTCTTCAAATTCAAGCGTGTGCTGAAGCCCCCCAGCTAGCAGTCCATTCACACCAACTAAACACAGCAAGCAAACCATATGATCCTTGGCAACCGTGAGCCCCAAAGTACCTCTGATCCCACACAACTTCTCTTTGCCAAAGAGCGAATGTTGTCGTCGTCCGGTGGTTCTCTCCAGCCAACAGCTCGATGTCAGGGAATGTGGAGTCACTCCAGGGACGGACAGCACGGTGGCCAGTCTCACCGATGTGGCAGGACAAGTGGTTTATATACAGTTCCAAGTTGGTGCTCATTGTTACCACACGCCAGCGTTGTTCTGTCTGTCTCCAGGTGACAGTCCTTATCAATGTGTCCAGACATGACTGAGCATGCCTGTGGCTGCTCCTCCTTCCAGCCAGTGACCTCGTGAGTTCCAGCACGTCTATGGCAGATGCTCCCTGCATCCCAACAGAGGAACGGCATGCGAGAGACGTTTGGTGTCACCGCACTTGCGGCGGCTGCTGTGGAAGTGTCCTCGCTACAGTGGGGTCTTCCTGACCGCCCTGACCGCTAAAGAGGCA
Organism: Xerus rutilus; assembly: GCA_028644305.1. Taxonomy (NCBI): domain Eukaryota; kingdom Metazoa; phylum Chordata; class Mammalia; order Rodentia; family Sciuridae; genus Xerus; species Xerus rutilus. Next base: position 8,498 of record JAQQSJ010001604.1, on the reverse strand, counting down.
CCCGAGGAACTGCAGGGCCAGTTTTGGGTTCATTAATCACACGTCTGAAGCTAGCAGCCCGCACCATGCTAGCAAATCACAGCATCCTGCAGCCTTGATGGCGCGTCACTGAATCATTAAAATGCACTCTCCTTTAATTACTGGATATCTACCGATGGGGTTTCCACTGATACAGCAATTAATCTTTCTCTAAGATTTCTCAATTCCCATCCCAAATGCATCAAAAACACTCAAGCTATGGTGGTTTCTCTTGAGTCTGTAAACATCACCTGAGTTTGGACATTCCCCATTGATGAATCGCAATCGTGTGCTTTCCCTGTATGTGTGCTTGCTAAAGCATCATTATTTTAAGTAGACTTAAGATTTTTCTGGCATGAGATGAAATACGGTAAAAATTAAACAATCAGTGGTGATTCGTGAAATCGGGGAGCATGTAGAGATCTCCCTCTTACCTGTTCACACTTAACAAAGCATTTTCAATCCTTGCTTCTCTTTGAAACTCAGATGATCCAGGCGAATGGCTTCCAAGTTCAAAGCGGACAAACCCACAGTGCGTGTTCTCATGACTGCTGGCTTCCCTTCCATGACGTGTGGGATTGGGAAGGGAAGTGGGACCCTGTGGCCATGTCCCCACACATGGCTGAGGTTCCAGCTATTCACATGTGTAGGCATCGAGCCCCGAGGGGCAGCAAGGTGAGAGGGCAGAGCCTGGGCCACAGCCGGCCACTGATGCCTCAGGGCTGCAAGGAGACAGGACGAGCCAGAGAGGCAGAGACCCCTTCAGCAGAATCAGCAGGACAGAGGCCCCGCTGAGAGACCAGGCGAGGACAGGAGCCACAGTGCACCTCCAGTCTCAGCACCCTCACCCTCCTCCTGCCCAGGAGAGGCACACAGCTGAAGCCGTGCCATCTGGGCACAAAGGTGACAGAAGGGAAAGAAAAAGCCATGCCTCCCACTCCTGCTCTCCAAGGCTGCAGAGGGAGGAGGCAGAGGTTCCCGCATGGGGCAGCCCCAACTCTGCTGAGGACTCCCGTCCTGAGGACAGGGCGTGTGTGATTTGTGCCCCCCAAGCCCAGAGCGAAGGCGTGTGGCAGCCACCAACAATCCAGTGAACCGAGGAGGAGGGGGAGCCCCTGCTTCCTTCCCCGGGGCCAGGGAGGGGGCTCCCAGCAGCCATTGCACATTGACAGGTGGCTTTTTGTCCAACCCATTTCCCTCCTTTCTCTCAGCACTGCTGGGATGCTCCATCGGAGTTGGATCCAGCTGGTGCGCAGGATCTTGAGATTGCCTGACATGGCATTCCACATGGCTCTGAGGAACCTGCTCCTCACTGCTGACCTCCTCCCAGGAAGCAGATGGGGAATCTTGGTAGCACAGTGGGCCGGGCAGACGCTAGAGGGCCACGCTCTTGAATAGGCTTCAACTCCTGCCCGGAGGCCCCAGTGGCAAGCACAGGTTAAGCTGGCTCCCTCCTGTCCTCAGCCCTCCAGCCTCCAGCCTCTGGTCTCTGCCTCATTCACCTCCTGGGCACAATTCCAGTGCGACTCCTCTGCTAAGGACCAACTAGCGCCTGCTTCCCTTTGTGGATATGGGGACAAAGAAGGCTGCTGGGTGAGGAGGCCACTTGCTGGATGTGAGACTGGTTTAGTATTAGAAGCAAGGAAGTGGACATTCTCTCCAGCACTGCCTCTACATGTTTAAATGACTTGGAAAGAAAATGGCGCACGTTGCTCGGGTACCCATTTCATACCCGACGTACATGCACAACCATATCGTATGCAACACTTCTGAAGACAAAATCTCAACAGGTGAAATGGAAGCATAAACACTCTAAAATGTCTTTCTACTTCTTTGGCAACAACTGCTCCAGAGCCCTGTCTTCAGCCCAAACACCCATCTTCACCAGAGCATGGCAGGTGGCTGTCCACCTTTGTTCCCAGCTATGACCAAGAGGCCCAGGGAGCCTGGGAAGGGACAGGCCTGGGTCTCAGAGATGACAGAGCGTCCTGTACATACTCCATGCTGCCTCCGCTGCAGCATGCTCCCTGGGAAGTCCAGCCACGCCTGCATCTTCTCTCTGCCACTCCTGACTATGCCCAGCGATGTGAAGGTCAGTACCCTTTTGTCAGATTCTTCCCACTCCAGGAAGTTTTCTGCCTCTCTGGTTTTGCCAACACCTGGAGCAAAGACTGAATTTATACACCAACCAGCTGAGGCGGGGGGAGGGGGGGGCCAAGCAGAGACGGCCAGGGCCCTCTCCAGCCCTGCTCACCCGGCTCTCGGCCTCCATCAGCAGGTGAGTTCAACTGGCACCATGCCTGTCTGCCTCTCCACGTGCACAATTCAAGATTATTAGAAGCTAAATGTTATTTTTTAAAAAACTGATTTACCTTTAGTGGAATTTGTCAGCCTCTAAATTTCAAAGTAAATTTCAGGTGAAAACAACGTGCTCTTGAGAGTTCCTTCTAAAGCCAAGAGGGCCTCTGCAGAGCTTTCCAACCATCTCCAAGCTCAAAGCAGATTTTAATGCTTTTCCTGTTTTCTCTTCTGATTATGAGAGTGTGATTCACACACAAACACTTGAGAATTGCCACAGAGCACCAGGAGGCAAAAATAACCCACAATCCACGAAACTGCAGCTGTGGTTTACAGCAAGGGTTTATCTCCAACTTCAGGGAAAACCAAGCAGAGAGAGTAGAAAAAAGAGGAATGCTACCATCCGTCCTGCTGGCAAAAGATCTCGTAAGTTTACCCAAACCAGTGCACGTGGGGCAGGGGACACCAGCCAGAGGTGGGGGTTTGCCACGCACAAGGAATTCCTTTTGGACAATGGTCAGAGACGCAGATGTGTGATCAGTGAAAAGGCGGCTCATCTACAAAGTAAGAACTGCATGCTTCACCTGACCCTTTAGTAAAAGAGGATGACCAAGAGCACAGAGTGACCGAAATAGAGAAATGAAACCGTTCAGCCACGAGGGAAGGAGCTAAGCCAACACAATCGTTCCGCACTGTCCCCTCTGCGTGCGGGGCTGGAGCGGTGGAGTACGTGGCAGGGGCTTCACGGAGGGACTTGCTGTCTGTTTTAGTCAGCTATTCTGCTCTGTGACGAAAGGACCCGACCAGAGCAGTTTCAGGGGAGGAAACGTTTACTAGGGGCTCAGGGTTTCAGAGGTCTTAGTCCACAGAAGACCAACTCCATTCCCCGGGGCTCGAGGTGACGCTGAACATGGGGGCAGAAGAGTGTGGCCAAGGGAAGCTGCTCACATGGTGATCAGAGAGCAGAGGGAGGCTCCACTCACCAGATAGAAGCGTACACCCAAAGCCTCGTCCCAAGCCCACCTCCCCAAGCCACACCCACCACTGTGGTTACCACTCAGTTGATCCCTACCAGAGACAAATCACTGACTGGGGTGAAGTTCAGGAGAGGTGATTGGGTTAAGGTTCAGAAGTAACTGGGTGGTAAGCGTCTGGACCCAATCACTTCTCTCGAACCTTCTCGCACTGTCTCACACGTGACAAACTGTAACCCCGTCTCTAACCTCCCGTCGTCACCGCTGAGATCAGATGGCCAGGCGATGGTTTGGCGTCCGTCTTCTCGAGCTGCCCTGACTTTTGATCTAATGGTTAAGAATAAAGTGTCAAGGGGTGACTGCGACTGCTCGTTGATTCGTACACCACATCTGATTTAGGCCAACCGTGTGCCAGAGAGCATGCCACCTCCCAGGACGCCAGGCTGGCAGGGCATGGCATCCAGCTGGAGGGGCTACGTCTGCCAGAACCAGACGGCCCCGGCAACGGGTCGCTGTGCGCGGCTGCCAGTGTGGTGCCGCAGGAGCAGGGGGGCTGGCAGGGCTTCCAGGGGAGCATGTGTGTCGTGTCCTGGGTGAGCACAGGTGGGGCAGAGGGGGCTCCACGACGGTGCTGCCAGGTGACTCGGAACCAGGGAGCGCAGGTGGGGACTGCAGATGACACTAGGCCATAGCCCGCAGCCCCTCCTGGGAGCCCAGGGGGCGTGGCAGGGCTGGGGGCTCCACAGGGTGCAAGGGGGCTCAGCCCTGGTGACGTCAGTCCTGCTGGGGACAGCACTGCCACATGAGGGGCTGACACTCCCACGTGTTTGGCAGCGTCCACTTTGGTTCTGAGGTGCCTACAAAACTGCCTTCTCAGAGGGCCCACACCCTGGCTGCCTGGTTCTCCTGCCCCACCGGCCACCACCCTGGCCACGGGAGAATGTGGAGGCCTTCTAGGTGCCAATGGACGTGGGTCAAGAGGTCAAGGACAGGTGGCTTTGGGGAATCCACATGGCGGCGGAGATGATGGGAGAGGAGACGGGTATCTATGCGAGCACAGGCTCCTGGGCACCTGGTGCCAGCACTGGAAGTCCTGAACACATGCTTCTGCACAAAGACAGGTGCCCCATGGCCCCTGCTGGGACGCCCCAGGCAGCCTGGAGAGCACAGCACAAGCCCACTGCTCAGGTGTGGGGAGCCACAGCAGGTTCCAAAGGAGACACTTAACCCCAAGGATGAGAGAGGACTGGACAGAGCAAGGCCAGGTGGTGTGTGCCTGGGAAAGGCCTCTGGAGCACCAGGCAGAGGGAGAGGGGAGGAGCCGCCTGGCACATGCCAGGTGCCCTGGGGAAGGACACCATCTCCCTCTCCTCCTGAGGAAGTTCCTCTTCTGGGAAAACACAGAGGCCTGGAAAGAGCAGAGGACCTGCGCACCGGAGCAGGGCGGATGGGGCGGTGACAGTGACCCGCGAGAACACAGTCCACGCAGGAGAAGCTGCGAGCCCCAGGAAGGCCTTTGGGCAGGAGCTGAGGACAGTGGGCAGCCATGTGCAATGCCAGGCATGTGTCTAAGACACACGCTCGGGGCAGCTCAGGACGGAGGGCGTGGGGGCGCTGGAAGCAGGGAGCCGCAGCTCAGAGCTGCTAGTGCCCCCTTCCCCAGGGCACCTGGCGTGCTCTTGTGCCCTGGAGGCGCACAAGAGGGCAAAGGTCACCCTGCCAGGTGCCCAGGAGGCAGGGTCTACTGGATTCAGGGACTGAGGAGGATAGGAGGGCAGGGAGCCAGGCTGGGCCCAGGGTTCCTGTCTCAGGCCAGGCCACACCCATGGGCAGTGCCTCCCCTGCTCCCACAGGCCACTTTCCACAGGCTGAGGCGGGGAGGCAGGAGCAGCCAGGCAGATGGGGAAGGACTCACTCTCCACACAGAGAACAAACCCTGTCCTCCAGAGCAAGCCCCGACTCCCCCTGAGAGCAGGCTCCCACCACCTCCCAGGGAGACCTGTCGGCCCAGGGCACTGTCCCAGGAAAGGTCCCAGGCATGGCCCATCTGAAGAGCTACTTAACCACTTCCAAAATAGTAGCAGCACTTCGCCCTAAAACCAAATGCCTCCCAGGGCAGAGAGCATTCTACACACCCAAACTCCTTTCCTTAATTAGGAGCAGAGCCTGGAGGCTGGGTTCATTTTCAGAAGTACACTCAAAGAAAGCCAGAGACATCTGGACATGCCACAGCACCCTGACATTCCTACGTCTGAATTCCTAACTGGGTTAAAAAAAAGCAACCAGGAATGTTCACGCTGGTTGATTCAGGATTCAAAACAGAACCTAGGATGTGTGTTTCTCTATTGTTCAAACCATGTCTAAATGGGTTCACCAAGGGAAGAGTGCAGGATCCATGCTTCTCCTTACCAAGGGACATGGAAGCTGTCCTGTGCCCCCTCTTCCCCCCGGGACACAGTGAGCCTCCTGGGCTATTTGCTCTGTAAAGGAGGAAACCTGGGCCAAGAGATATTTGTATGGCACCTGCCCCTCCCCTGGGGACCCAGAGGACTTTATTGTTTTTCTTTGGTAACTGATTGTAGAAACTGGCTAGCCCTTTTCACAGCTTTGCCTAAATTCCAAGGAATCGTAACGAAGCGTCCACACGCACCCTGGGTCTGTGACGCAGATGTTCCCCTTACCTGCGCATGTTACCCTCAAGCACCTCCATGTACTTCACGGTATTTTCCGTCACACTTGCTTCTGCAACAAAAAAGTGCAACGTGAATGTCCCTGCAGTGAAACAGAGACCGGAACCACACTGGCCCAGGACACCCAGGACCGTGCAGCTGAATGGCCAAGGCCCAGGAGCCTCGCCGAGCCTCTGGTAATGGAGGCCTGCTCTGTCAGGAAAACACAGAGGCCCATCACGGTGCCACCTGGTGTCTGTGCTGGGAGGGAGGCTGAGCCTGTGGTCCTCTGAGAGGGTCACAGATGGGGTGCCCTCACTGTGCTGCCCTGGCCTGGTTCCTCCCAGGCCAGTTGACCGCCCATGGGTGGTCACCAGCGCATCACGTGCCTCCCCACCTGCAGCCAGCCTAGTTGTGGACCCAGGGAAGAGAACGGGGAGTGGAAGAGCCTCCACCCTACAGGGGATCCAGGGCCTCCCAGTGTAGCAGAGGATCGCAGACACACTCTGGCATGACCCTCGAGTGAGAAGGATCAGCACAGTCTCCAGTGAGGCTGGCCGCCATCCAAGCCAACGCAGAGTGTGCCAGTCACCAAACACACGCAGAAGCCAGCAGTGGCGGTGAGCGCTGGACACGAGGAAGACCCACACACCCAGGCCGCCTCCAGGGGCTGGACAGACCTCCTCCCCAGGCGCTAAGTGTGGGCATATGGTGTTCCAAAGAGCACCCGAAGGGGTGGCGTTTCCAGAGAGGGGCTGAAGCCGCCATTGCCCTGGCAGGGCAGCTTCATTCTGGACTCCATATATTCTCCGAGGTAATCTGCACCGAAGGACTCACCAGTACTCTAAACTTGGGGACCCTGCAAAGCAGAGGCCAGTCTACCTGATTGGTGCCACTGGAGTCTGGGGTCCTACTCTGTCAACATGTGTGTTGGAGTAGGGTCATGCATATGTAAGAAGCTGGCAATGCACCCTGAAATTCCTTGCAAAAAAAAACTAAATATTTAGACAAAAAAAAAATAAAACAATTAGAAGTTCTGGTTCACCACCTCATAAAAGGGAAAAAGACACTTGGGCAATAACACTGTTTAAGTTGGCCTCCCATCTTCCATCTGTGCTGGCCTAATCTGCAAATGTCATGTGCTAAGTATTTTTCCAGGTGATTTGTTCAATATAATCATCTCTCAGTGTCCAGGAGGTGGGTACCAGGATCCTTCCTAGATGCCAGAGTCTGAGATGCCAAGTGCCTTCTATAAAAGGGCACAGAATCTACATGTAGCCTACACACACCATCCCATGTATTTTAAATCACCCTAGATTACCGACAGTGCCTCAGACAGTGGAAATGTGCTGTGAATTGCTACTACCCCGGACAGGTAGAGACGGAGGAAATGTCGCTACGTGTTTAGTACAGGCACGGGTTTTTTCAAATAGTCTCAATCTGAGGCTGGTGAATCCATGCAGAACCCACAGATCAGAGGGCTGACTCTTGTCTTGTCCTGTCTTTTTAACACCTACTACGTGCCAGGTACCATACGTGGGGATTTGATTGTAACGTAATCAGCTTCTACAAAGCAGCACTGTGCTCAACAGCTGATCCGGAGGAAGTACAGCAAGTTCCAAAAGTCCCAACCGGAAAAGTTCTTCCTGCTCCTCACCCCTGCACTCAGGAAAGCTCAGCAGGCAGAAAAGCTAAAGCCTTCTGCTTCTGGAGTGAGTACATCCTGACCGGGGACGACGATTGCGAAGAAACAGGAATGTTCATAGAAAACTAAAAGGTGCTAAGTACTATGGCAGTTTAAAGAAAGACAAGATGGGGCTGCAGAGTGGTGAGAGCAGGTACCGCTGGGAAGGTGGCACCTGAGCAAAAGCTTGCAGAGGGCAGGGGACAGAGTCGGCAAGCATCCTGGGAAGAGCAGGGCAGGCAGAGGAGCAGCCGCTCTGAAGGTCCCAGGGCAGGAAATCCCCCGAGCGCTCCCTGGAGAGAAGAGACAAGGCAGAAAGGAACCCAGGTCCAGTCACACAGCCACGGGGCAGACTGTGCTCCCCAACATGGCTCCAGCAACGCTCCTGGCCCCAAACACTGTCCTAGGACCTTCTGCTCCCCACCCAGAGGCAAAGCCCCTCTTCCTCCCTGGAATCAGGACAGGCTATGACCACTCCACCCATACTGTGACGGGATTCCATGTGACGTCTGCCTGCTTCTTCTCCTGGGAGCCAGCCACCATGTCACAAGGAAGCCCACACCCCATGCAGCCACACGCAGCTGTGGTGCCCAGCCAGGCGCAGCCTCAGCCTGCAGTCAGCATCAACCCCAGACGGGCCAGACAGGCTGTTGATGCTGTGCCTTTGCACTGGAGGGACCCAGACGTCACGGGCAGACCAGCCAGCTTGACGCAGGATGCTTTATCGGCATCATTACCTCATTCAAGTCTCACACGATTCTCTAAATCCCTTTCAAGATGATGAGTGTGAGGCCGAGGCAAACCATTTCAGGGAGTAAATGAAAACTTCAGACCCAGCTGGGTTTTATGCCAAAG
>JAQQSJ010001603.1:0-13785 GCA_028644305.1 Xerus rutilus | reverse complement strand
ATGTGAATTTAAAATTTATATCCCTAAATATACAGGTACATTCACGTAAAGTGATCTGGTCTATATGTGTAGAGGTTTTTGTTGAGCCATAGTTGTAGGGACAAGACTATGTTGTGAAAAAGGGGTAAGGTTAGAGTTAGGGTTTGAATGTTTATATCTCTCTATATAAATACAATATGGATATATATGTAAAATATACATTAAAATATTTATATGTATCTGGATTTATATATAGTTACTTTTGTGTTGAGATAGATGTTTACAATTTGATTTAGACATAGGTTATAAATATGTACCTACATATATATGAAAATTTATATGTAGTATTTTGGTTACTGATAGGGTACATATATATATAAATGTATACAACATACACAGGAATATATGTGTAAAAATATACATGGATATTCAATGTAATAATTATAACTTCTGTATAAAAGGTTCATGGATATGGGTAGTGTTAGGTTGAGTTCTGAGTTATGGACTAGGTTTATGGAGAGGGTTACCTTTGGAATGTATATATCAATATATGTATATAAATCTGAATGTTGAAGTAAAAATATATGTGTAAATTAATTTTTAAAAAATAATAAAACAATGAAAAAATTAAATACAATGTATATAAAAATGCCAAGAACCAGAGACAAGCAAGAAACTTAATGATAAAAAACAGGGTAAGAGGGCTGGGGCTGTGGCCCAGTGGTAGAGTGCTTGCCTAGCATGTATGAGGCACTGGGTTTGATCCTCAGTACAACATAAATAAATAAAATAAAAGTATTGTATCCATCTACAACTAAAACAAAATATTTTTAAAAAACAGCATAAGAGGATATACACACGACTTATTGTTGCTATTACTATTTACTTCTTGTAATTAAATGAGTATGGTATTGGGAAAAGACAGACAAAAAGCCAATGGAACAGAGAGACACTACAGAGCAGTGGGGATGACTTCTTCAATAAACAAAATTGTCCATCTATATGGAAAAATAATGAGATTGTGTCTTAAGCCACATGCAGTAGCACATTTCTAAAATTCCAGCTACTCTGAAGGCTGAGGCAGAAGGATCACAAAATTCAAGACCAACCTGGACAACATAGCTAGACTCTCTGCCTCAAAAGAGAGAGAGAGAGAGAAGGGAGGAGAAAAAGGAGAAGAAGGGAGAGAGGAAGGGGAGGAAAAATGGAAGAAAGGAAGGAAGGAAGGAATTGGGCTTTACATCATCCATAAAAATAAAATTTCAAAGTATCAAAAATCTAACCTGAATGGTAAAACTAATAGCTTATAGAAAATAATATAAGAAATAAATATTTGATGATCTCAGGTAAGAAGAGCTTTCTTAAAAGTTCTTGGCTATAAAAGACTCTTCCATCTAATTGTACTAAAATTAAGGCCTTCTATCAAAAACACCCTAAAAAATTAAAACAAACCAAAGAGTGAAGAAAAAGATACTTAATAATACATTAAAAACTACTACACTGAATTGTATATACTAAGAAAAGATTAAGATGTTAATTTTACGTTACGTATATATGTATGTGTTACTACAAATTAGTAAAGAAGACATACAACCTAAAAGAAAAATGGGCAAAAGATATATATTAGTATTTCACACAAAAACTTTAAATGACCAATAAGCGTATGGCAACTGTTAAAATTCATTTGTCTTCAGGAAAATGTACATTAAAAACACAATAAAATCCACACAAAAGCTGAGTGCAGTGATGCAGGCCTACAATGCCAGTTGTAAGGGCAAAAAAAAAAAAAAAAAAAAAAAAGATCACGGCGGCAGCAAACTATGCAAGTCATGGTAGGCTTTATTCAGGAGCAGGATTCATCTGTGGAGGTGGTGGACCCATATTCCTGGTGGAAAATGAGACTAGTGGAAAATGAGACTCTGAACAAAGGAAGGGACTGGGTTTATATAGGCTCTTAAGTTTTGGCAGGCATTTAGGAATTTGGGGTTGTTTGCCAATTAAAACAATCAATTTATCACTTCAGTTCAGCACCCTCTTCTTCCTGGATTAGCCTCAGGAAGACATTTGTTGGGGGAGGTGTGAGTAGCATCAAAGAGACAGAGCTGGGGAAGGTAAGGGCTGCCAGCATGATTAGCAGTAAAAAGACAGTGTTGGGGAAGGTGAGAGCTGCCAGCATGACCAACATCAGGAAAACATTGTTGGGGGAAATGAAGGTAATGCTTGGCCATTCTTCTTTTCCTCAGACTATATTATTTTTCTAATTCCCATATCTATCACCAGTGACTCACAAGACTGAGTCAGCAGGATCACAAGTTTAAGGCCAGTCTCAGGGACTTACAAAACCCTGTCTCAAAATAAAAATTTTTTTAAAAGGGCTGGAGATGTAGATCAGTGATAAAGCACCTCTGGGTTCAATCTCTAGTATTTAAAAAAAAAAGTAAAGGTGAAGAAAATCATATCCTACTACATCTGGGAGAAATACATGAATATATACAGCAGGATTCATGTATGGAAATGTTTTCAGCTGCATTGCTATTAATAGCAAAAGTAAAAACAATATCTAGAACAGTAAAATTTTTTAAATAAATTATTGTATAGTGAAATAATATGAAATGCAATACTAGACAGAAATGTAAATTAGGGAACAGGAAAGATGGTGGAGTGACATAGACATAATTACCCTAGATACATGTATGACTGCATATATGGTATAAGGCTACATCGTGTATTATATGACTGCACATATGGTGTAACGCTACATCATGTACAACCAGAGAAATGAAAAGTTGTGCTGCATTTGAGTACAATGAATCAAAATGCATTCTGCTGTCTTATATACCTAATTAGAATAAATTAATTTTTTTTAAAAATGTAAATTAACTAAAGTTAAGGAACAATGACATTAACATAATACTGATAAGATGCAAAGGAATATGAACAGAATGATTTCCTTTATGTAAAGATCAAATTCAGATAAAAATTAATGATATTGATTAGAAACACATATTTACATGATGAAGCTAGAGAGAAGAGGAAGTAATTACTATCAAAGTCAGGACTGTGCTCACATCCAGAAAAGGATAAGGGATTGTAATGGGTTTCTAAGTGTTGGTTCTATTTCTTTCCCTGGCTAGTGACTGTTGGCTATTCACTTTATAATGTTCTACACTATAATTTATGTTTTATAGTACTTTCAGTATATATGTTATGTTTAAAAGTTTTTAAACAAAGAATGAAAGTAAAATACAGACGAATAGGTATATAGTCTTATGCCAGGTAAGGCATAGCATACTATTCAATGTAGAAACTATAAAAGAAAAAATATTTTTTAAATTATTATGGATAAGGATGTACTATAATTGGTGAAACTAAAGAAAATCAAACACAGGACTACAGTAAAACTCAAGTGGAAGCCTCTAGGCAAGAGAGAGAGAGAGAAGGGGTTATGATCAGAAAGTCACACACAGGCTTTCTGGGGTTATCCTATTTCTTGACCTGGTTGGTGGCAACGTAGATGCTCACTTCAAAATTATTTTTAACTATGGTTTACATACTCTCAATATGTATACCATATTTCACAATGAAAAAAACTATTTAAAATATGTAAATTAAAAGTTCTTACCTGGATTCTTAAGGCTAACTCTTGAATTCCTACAGTCCGGGCTTTTTCTACATAAGATATCAGATCCATCATCTCTTCTGTTGTTTCAGGGACTTTTAATGCATGCTCTTTAATTGCTTCAAATTCACTGCAAATACTGACACAATACTCTGTTTTACTATTATTATGGTATATCATATTATGTTATATCATATTCAATAAATTGTATTATGATTAGCATAAGATGTGAACTAAATATCCTAAAAGTAACTGGTTAATTCATTAAGATATCATATAATATTTAAGCTTAACTTGCCTGATATAACTCAGTATACATGTCAATAAAATCTAAAAAATAATTTAATATTTTCCTGTGAAATTATGGCTTATTTAAAATTTTTTTCTAGTGATCTCTTCAACCCTCTTGACTACCCAGATACCTTCAACAGAGTAGTCACAAATTTAAATCACCTCAGTTTCTACTAGCTTTGTGAACTTCAGCAAATCTCTAAGGTTCAGTGTCCATATTTTTAAAATTAAGCTATTAATTTTCATCTTGCTGGATATTGTTGTAATGCAATAAAAACATAGTCTAAAACATAGTACACTCTCATTTATCAGTAACTGTAATCATTAGTTTAGTTATTGTTATTAGTGTCTTTTGTGAAACATGACCATGTAGGAATTCAATATATCAAATTCTTATTTATATTTTTAATGCTATAATTCTCTTTTAATATCCTGTATATGGAAGTTCTAGATACCCTATAGCAATTACTGAAGTAAAACAACATTTCATAGAATTGTCATTCTATGCTTTAAAATACCTTTATTGTCTAATGACTCATGTCATTACCACACATATCAGGGGGGAAAGGCCATACAAAAAAATAAAAATAAAAACAGTATATAAGTGATGTGATTTTAAAAAATAAATTTTAGTTCATGCAGATATTTCATATATATTATGTGGGGGAATTAACTTGCTGCTTTAATAAACAATTGAGTGCCTACAAGGTAGTAAACAAAGTTCTAAGCACTGGAGAAATAGCAGCAAATACAACCAAGTCTCTGCCCTAATAAAGCTTATATTCAAGCTAAAGAGAGAGTCAAAAGCACATATATGCAATGCTAAGTAGTAAAAATGTGCTATCTAGAAAAATAAATCAAGGAAAAGGGGGAAAGAATGATGGAGTATAGGGAAGAAACTTATTATATAGAAAGTAGCTAAGGAAGGCCTCTCTCAAGATGAGAGAAGAAAACTGAGTTGTGTAAATATCAAGAAAAGAGCTTTCAGGAAGAAAAATCAGCAAGGACAAAGGCAGCAGTAAATCTGGCATACTTTAGGAATAGTAAACAGGCAAAAGGAGAGGACCTGGTATGAAACTGGAGAGGTTAGCAGGAGTCAGATCATGCAGAACTTTATAGTTAATTCTTGATTATCAAAAACAGAAGGAGTGCCCCAGTGTGGATAATGCAAAAAGACAGATAATCTTTTGAAACTGTTTTCTTGATAGAGTAGAATCTGTCCCTTGGGAAGAGATATTTCAGCAAAAGAACAGCAGGCAAACAATATGATAAGATCAGGGTGGCCCAAGCAAATTGCTCTTTAATGACCCTGCACTTAACCTAGTGGCAAAGCATTTCCTCTATTTCAAGCATGGAATTTATACAGGAAGGAATTAAAGAATGAACTAGGTTGAGTAAACTGGAAGACTTCAGCTGCTCTTTTATCATGGGTTTGTAAGTTATAATCATTTTGTTGGAAATAATAAAAATTTCCAGAAAAATCATAAATACTACAAAAATTTAAAAAATATAAAGGTTATGTTAAACATACAATCATTTCTGGATTAATTATGCCATTATCATTGCTCTTAATACAATTGTTAAAATCCTCAAGAAAGGGATAGGGTCTAAACTTTACCATCTTTGATATCTTTTTGTGTGGTATGCTTTTGTACTAAGTATACCTGATAAACATTTTACTTTCTGTCATTTGTTTATTCATTTCAAAATATTTATTGAGTACCTATTTTATGTCAGTCATACTGCTGTGTGCTTTACAAATGTTATCTGTTATCATAACAGTAATTCTAGGTATTCTTCATAGATGACATAGCGGGAAACTGAGGCTCATGGAAATCAAGTAACTTGCCCATATAAAAGAATTAGTTAATGGCTGAGCCAGGATTCAAATTCAGGTCTGATTCTCAAACACATACTTTTTTTCACACTGCTTCTGGGAAGATAAACATAAGAGCTAACATCGATAAAGTACCATGTGTCAGGCACTGAGCTAGGTGTTATACATAAATTAGTTTTAACCTTTACAGAAGCTACAAACTCAAATTTTGCAGGTACAGAGAGGTAACAAATGACTTAAACGAATTTTGATGAGTTGCTTGAACATTGGTGAACAAAACGCAGGACACATTTCCCATCTAAAGAGAAAAGTTGCTTCTTAGTTTTTTTACCACTGTAGGCCCAATGTGGCATAGTCTTAACCTTTTATTAAAAAGTAAGAAATCGGGGGGTGGGAGGGTGGGTGGCATGTGAGCTTTGTGTGTGATCTAAATTTTGAAATGTTGACAAGAAATGGAAAATTTGTTTAAACAAAATAAAACAATATGAGAAAAATAAAACATATCTGCATGACACACACAGCTAATAGGCCACTAGTTTATGAATCCAATTTTATAGCTACCCTACGAAGTAGTTATCACTGTCTTCATTTCACAAAAAAAGAAAAATAAGCTATGTGATACAAATAAATATTGGGGTAAGGAATGATTACAGATTTTCCCATTATCACAGAAAATCTATCATCTTTTTATTGTCATGCTTCCTGTGTCCAAACACTGACTTCTTTTCTTCTTTTCTTCAATCCTGGTTTGCCTTAAAACCAGTCTCAAACAGTATCAAACAAAAAGAACCCAGCCCAATAGGACTACAAAAGAACCTTCTTAGGAGGGCAGCTATGGAGAAGTTGTAAGTACTTATTTGTATCAGTCTTTTCTTTTTAAATGAGAATTATTTTAGCAAAATATTTATTTTGGCCCTATTATTCTGAGTATGGTAATTAATTCTACTTACCTTTCATTTTCTTTTCTATGTTTTGAGGCTATGTCATTTAATAATATGTTTGCAAAGGCTTTTGCTTTATTTGTCAAGCCTGTCTTCAAATCTTCACAATCCAAACGCACCATAGGGTAATGCATCCACTGAGGCAATAGCATTATTTCTGAGGCAAGACTGAAAAATGATTCTATAAACTTAAAAAAAAAAGTTTTTAAAGAAAAAAATTCTTAGAATTTTCTAATTCATCAGTGATTTTATAGTATTGTACTGTAGTGAAATTCTTAATCATATAAATATAAATTCATTTCTTTTTTGCTAAATGAATAAAATTTTTCCTTTTGTTGCATAAGTATTTTTTTCTTTTAGTTCTGGGAATTAAACCCAGGGCTTCAGAGACACTCAGCACATGTTCTGCCATAAAGCCGCAGCTGCAGCAAACAAAAATCTTTTTTTAACCCATCTTTTCACTAAGGAATTTGTCAATCTACTAGTAAATAAATATCTAGTATGATGCCATTTACAGGATAACAATCTGGACATTTCACTAGGTGAAATTTCCCTCAATAATTATTTTCAAAAACTATGCCCAGGAGACTGGGGTTGTAGCTCAGTGGTAAAGTACTTGCCCAGCACATGTGAGGCACTGGGTTCGATCACTAGCACCAATAAAAATAAACAAATAAAATAAAGGTTTTGTGTCCATCTACAACTAAAAAAATATTTTTAAAAAGGTATGCTCAGAGCCAACTCATTTCTCTCTATTTAGAAAGAGACCTACGTCATGTGACAATTTGTGTAGCTGGCATATAATTGCTTTTATCATTACTGATGCCTCACTAAAGATTCTAGTTCAGGGCTGGGATTGTAGCTCAGCGGTAGAGCGCTTGCCTTGCATGCCTGAGGCCCAGGGTTCGATCCTCAGCACCACATACAAAGCAATAAAATAAAGACATTGTGTCCATCTACAACTAAAAAATATACATTTAAAAAATAAAGATTCTAGTTCAATATTTAGGAAAATAAATGTAAGAAACATTTTGATTTGGGTCAAAATAATCTAAAAGGAGATAAAATTGACATTCTGCTATTACCAAATATCCAAGATATTGGTATCAACTTCTTAATACCCAAATACTGAGATAATTTGGCAGGGGCGGGGGGCATTGGGAATTGAATTCAGCGATACTCTACCACCAAACTGTACTCCCAGCCCTTTATATTTTTTGGAAAGAGTCTCACCAAATTTTGCCAAGACTGGCCTCAAACTTGCAATCCTCCTGCATCAGCCTCATGAGTTGATACGATAACAAAATTGGCAGGGCATGGTGGTTCACACCTATAACTATAGAATTACAAGTTCAACACCAGTCTCAGCAACTTAGGGAGCCCCTGTCTCAAAATAAAAAATAAAAAGGGATAGGGATGTAGCTCAGTGGTACCACACCCAAGATTCAATCCCAAGTGTTACAAAAAAAAAAAAAAAAAGGCTTAAAATTTAACTAGAGATAAAGAGGGATACTTCAAAGTGACAAAAGGGTCAATCCACAAGAAAGATATATAATGTTTACATACACAATTTGCACCTAACAACAAAGTACTAAAATACGTGCAACAATAACTGAGAGAAATGAAGCAAAAATAAAAATAAACAATTGTACAATAGTTGAAGACTGCAATACCCCACTTTCAATAATGGATAGAACAACTAGGTAGAAGCTCAAGAAGGAAACAGAAGACTTAACTAACACCATTAACAACTAGAGTAACAGACATAAGAAACACTTTACCCAACAAAAACAATGTACATTCTTCTTAAGTATATAAAAAACTTTCTCCAGGATATACCATATACTAAGGAATAAAACAAAACTGGGTAAATTTAAAAGGATAGAAACAGTACAAAGTATCTTCTCTAGCAAAAGTGAAATGAAATTAGAAACCAACAACAAAGAAGTATGTGTAGAAATTAAACTCAGTATTAGGTAATTGGTAAAAATAAATCGAAAAGAAAATCAGGAAATACTTTGATATTAATGCAAATGAAATCAACTACTATATTAAAATTTATGGACTACAACTGAAGCAGTGCTTACAGGGAAATATATAGCTATAAATTCCTATATTAGGAAAAAAAATTCTCAAATGATAATCTGAACATCCACCATAAGTCCCTGGGGAAAACTACAGCAAAAAACAAAAAATAAAGCAAGCACAATAAAGGAAATATGATATTAGAGTGAAAATTAAATAGAATATTCAAAAAATAATGAAGAAAAAAATCAATAAAACCAAAAGCCTTTCTTTGAAAAAAACAAAGTCAACAAACCTTTAACTGCATTGACTAAGATAAAAGATGTTGCAAATTACTCTAATGAGAAATAAAAGAGGACTATGATCAGATCAATCTAAGATAGCAACTGTGGAACTGGAAACTACTTCTACTCCTAATCCCCTGCCTACAGGAAGAAAACAGAATCTAATTAGGAGGTTGCTAACTCAGAACGCTATATAAAACATCTACAGAATAGATAGGCACTCTGGTTTTTTTTTAAATGTTAAAAGTAAAACTTGGCAAGCAAACCTTCAACTGATCTCTAAGTTTGATACTGTTAAAGACTTTTGGGCTCTCAATCTTAACCAGTTGTCTAGTAATTTAATGCCTCTCTGTGACTACTCACTTTTTAAGGATGATATTGAGCCTATGTGAAAAACAAACCGGGTAGAAGATGGCTCATTACATTGAACAAACAGCAGAGATGAAGTGACCTACTGTGTCTTATTGAAGAATCTTTTATTGACCACAGTGATGATGTATGTGGAGCTGTTGCTAATGTTAGAGCTAAAAGTGATAAGATAGCAATATGGACTACTCTATATTAAAAGAGAGGCTGCTACACGTATAGGGATAGTATACCAGGAGTTCCTCCAAAGACAGTGACTGGTTATCAGTCCCATGCAGACAGTGCTACTAAGACAGTTTCACCACTAAAAATAGGTTTGTTGTTTAAGATACCTTCTGAGTAGTCTTATAGGAAAATGCGATAAGCAATCCATTTTGGGAACTGAACCAAAACCTCTTCAAAAGCAGAGTGGCTTGCATTTAAATTTGCATCTAAATGTTACTAAGATAGAAAAGAAGTCCCATTTGCCTTTGTCTTGTACTTTTGTGTTCATTTGTGAAAATTTCTATTAGTGTGTCCACTATCCCAATCAAAGAATATCCACATTATCCTCAGAATCCCTATGTGTGTTCCTGGCCCACTCTTTATTAGCTTAGTTGAATTACTATTACAAACACATTTTATCCATTCATACTATTCAAAAGAACTCACATTTCTATACCTTAATAGGAAAAAAATTGAGTTCACATTCCATTTTATGCAGGGGCATATTTTGCTGGTTTGAAAGAGTATGGTGCATACAGTTTTTTAGCAATTTTCTTTGTTTCTTTTGACAGCATTATCTTTGCTGTACTCTTGCTGATGACTGCTAGATTTTAACTTACTTCCCTACTTGATAACATTAGTGATTCTGATTTCAGTTTCTCATTTGTTTTGCTTTTGTTTTTTCCTAATGTAACATTGGTGAAGGATCCAGGAATATGACACAAAGATGGAATAAACATTAATTTTGTGCAAAAGAAAGAAAAGAGGACATCCTGACAGAAATAAAAAGGGTTATAAGGGAACATTATAAACAATTGTATGCAATAAATTATGTAACTTTAGATGAAATATATAAATTTCTTATATAGACACAATCTACTAAAACTGATTTAATAAGAAATAGACTATCTGAATAGATCTATAACAAGTGAAGAAATTGAATTAATAACCCAAAAACTACCTACAAGAAAAACCCAAACCCTTCATCAATAAATTACACCAAACATTTAAAAAAGAATACCAATTATTCTTCCAAAATTTTTTGAAAATTTTTGAGATTAGTGTTACTTTGAAATAAGAAGCAGACAAACTACAACATCACAAGAACAGAAACTACAGTATATTCTTATGAAGATGGACACAAAACTCATCAAAATACCACAAACAAAATCTAGCAACATATGAAAATAATTATATATCATGACAAAGTGAAACTTACCCCAGGAATGCAAAATTGTTTTCATCAATTAACATAATACATCCTATTAACAGGATCTGATCATATATATATAAAATCTTAAGCTATCCACTAATAAAAGAACTATTCAAACAAATATACAAGCCAAGCAAGGTTACAGGATGCAAAAGCAATATATGGAAAATCTATTGCATTTATATGTACTAGCAATGAATAACCTGAAAATAAAATAGCATCCAAAAATTAAATAGGGCTGTGATTATAGCTCAGTGGTAAACACTTGCCTAGCATGTGTGAGACACTGGGTTCGATCCTCAGCATCACATATAAATAAATATATAAAATAAAGGTATTTTGTCCATCTGCAACTAAAAAAAAATTTTTAATGAAATACTTTGGAACTAATTTAACAAAATAAAAGCAAAATCTGCATTCTGAAAACTATAAAACATTATTAAAAGAAACTCAAGAATATCTAAACAAATAAAAAGATATTCCATGGTCATTGGATTGGAAGACTTAACATTGTTAGGATGTCTATATTCCTCAAACTGATCTACATGTAGATTCAATGCAATCTTCATCAGAATCCCATTGACTCATTTGAAGAAATTGAGAAGGTGATTCTAAAATGCACTTGGAATTGGAAGGGACTCGGAATAACCAAAACAATCTCTAGAAAACAAAGTAGTAAGACTTGTAATTTCTAATTTCAAATTTTACTACAAGGCAAAAACAATCAAGACAGTGTGGTATTGGCAGGAGGACATAATATAGATCAGTGGAATAGAATTGAGAGGCCAGACATAAACCCCTGTGTGTATGGTCAATTGATTTTTGACAAGGGTACGAGGATCATTCAATGGTACCCCTGTTGAAAAGAATTTTTTTTAAATTGTGCTGAGGCAACTAAAGCCAAGTGCAGAAGAATGAAATTAAAAGTCTTAGCTCATTAGATATGTAAAAATTAACTTACCAACTCAGAGTGGATCAAAGATAGAAATGTAAAAGCCAAAAATTCTTCAGAGAAAACATAGGGAAGTAAATCTTCATGACCTCATAAAGATTCATTCTATAACAATAATAAACCCTGAAAGCATTATACTAAAGAATCCAGGAACAAAACACAACATAATTTTATAAAATTATAGTCACAACAAAATATACAAGCGGGCTGGGATTGTGGCTCAGTGGTGGAGCGCTTGCCTCGCATGCATGAGGCACTGGGTTCGATCCTCAGCACCACACAGAAATGAATAAAATAAAGATACTGTGTCCATCTACAACTAAAAAAACAAAATATCAAATATAAATATATATATATAAATAAATATATATATATATATATGAGCATATAAAGACAGAAAACATATCAGAAGTTGTTTAGGGGGCTGGGGTTGTGGCTCAGTGGTAGAGCGCTTGCCTACCATGTGTGAGGCACTGGGTTCTATTCTCAGCACCACATACAAATAAATAAAATAAAGATTCACCAACAACTAATAAAAAAAAAATTTTTAAAAAAAGAAGTTGTTTAGGACCTGAGGTTAGGATAGGGAGTAATAGCTACTAAACAGGGGGCTTCTTTTAAATGTTTTTAAGTCATATTGTAATGATAATTATATATATACTTTAAAATATTGAATTATACTTTAAGAGGGTGAATTGCATAATATGTGAATTATACCTTAGTAAAGCTATTTTTAAAAATAAAATATAGAGAATGTTTATATCAGAAAAATATTTTAGATTAAGGGGGTTTTTTTGAAATAAGAGGAGCATTTCAAAATAATACAGGGTTCATCAAGGAAACGTAATCCTAAATGTGTATGTATCCAGAAATTGAACTTCAACAGTCTATGGTGAACTGAACCTTAAGTAAACTTGAAAGCATAATTGTGTCCTCAGTTGAGCCTTCATATGAAACTATAGCCCCAGCTGACAGGTTGACTGCAACCTGATGAGAGACCTTGAGACATAGCACCCAGCTAAGTCAAGCTGGATTTTGGACTCACAAATACCATAAGATAATAAAGTTTGTTATTTTTAAGCCACTAAATTCCAGAAGTAATTTGGGTTTATCTCAGGAAGGCAACATTGGGTTAACATATAAACATCAATAAATGTAATTCAAATCATTAACAGAGAAGAGAAGAAAAAACATGATCTACTCAATATATGCAGAAATAGTATATGACAAAATTCAGCACTCCTACGATTCAAAAACCAACCAACAAACTTACTTCCTTCTTAGCAAACCTGAAATAGAAGGGAATTTCACCTACCTGATAAAGAGAATTTACCAAAAAACCTATACTCTAAGATATTTGATGGTAAAAATCTGAATATGTTTCCATAAGATCATGAACAAGACAAGGATGCCCTCTCTCACTGCTACTATTCAACATTACTGGAATCCTATCCAGTGCCAATAAAGCAACATAAGAAACAAAAGATATTCAGACAGGAAAGGGAAAATAAAAAAGACCTGAGCCCGCCTCTAGTTCCACTCCAGAGTTCCTATTCACCAGCAGGAGTGCAAGAGAGGGGCAAAACAGCCCTCATGGGCCACCTCAGGAACCCAGCCAAAGCCACTCCCACTGCCCTCTAGAGGTACGTCCACTACTTCCGCCACCAACTGTAGTGACAGTAGTGCCCATCTGGGGACACTGGGAGAACAGAAGTAGCCCCAAGGTGAGACACGGGTAATCTGGAGTGTCAATACAAGATTATAGGATAGAAGCCGCAATACCTCAGATTGGTATTTCAAGAAAGGAAGATACACAATCAACATGAAAAAACAAGGGAAGAAAGTGCCCCAAATAAACCTGGATACCAATGTAACAGAATTCATTGATAGCACAGTTGTTGAAATGTCAGAGAAAGAATTCAGAATGTACAATATGCTGTCTTCAACAGACTCGTCTTACAAGAAAAGACATCCACAAACTGAAAGTGAAAGGGTGGGAAAAAACATATCACTCACATAGACCTCGCAAACAAGCAGGAGTTTCCATCCTCATATCAAATAAAGTAGACTTCAA
>JAQQSJ010001602.1:0-13787 GCA_028644305.1 Xerus rutilus | reverse complement strand
ATGTCCTCTTGGTTCAGTTTGGGTAGGTCATATGCCTCTAGAAATTTGTCGGTGGCTTCAGGGTTTTCTATTTTACTGGAGTATAAATTTTCAAAATAGTTTCTAATTATCCTCCGTATTTCAGTAGTGTCTGTCATGATATTTCCTTTTTCATCTCAAATTTTAGTAATTTGGGTTTTCTCCCTCCTCCTTTTTGTTAGGGTGGCTAAGGGTTTGTCAATTTTGTTTATTTTTTCAAAGAACCAGCTTTTATTTTGTGTTTTATGTAGAGATAGGGTCTCCCTGAGTTGCTTAGTGTCTTGCCGTTGCTGAGGCTGGCTTTGAACTCACGATTCTCCTGTCTCAGCCTCCCTAAGTGCTGAGATTGCAGGGGTGCGCCACCGCGCCCAGCTGAATCCATCATTTTTAACTGTACAGAATTAGGTAACCTTTCCTTTGCCCCATTGAATCCCTGTCCTCACTCATGTTCTTGGCCAGTCTTGGACCACTCCTTGCTGCCTTTTACAGTGAGGCAGGAGACAAAGAGTTTTCTTTTTTTTTCTGCACATGGAATCATGTAAATGTTAGCATCTCAAGTGTGTCTGAAAAAGATAGAAGCATTAGGTTTTGCTCAAGACCAGAATAAACAGGTGCCTGTGAATACAATGAGATCAGGTATTATAGTTTGGATCTGGAATGTTCCCCAAAGGCTCATGTTTTAAAGGCTTGGTTAACAATGCACTAATGTTCAGAGGCAGAGTTTTGGGGAAGTGGTTGGATCCTGAGGGCTCTGACCTCATCAATAAGTTAATCCATCAATAGGTTTAGGGTTGAATGGACTATTGGGATGTAGTGGAGACTGTAGGAGGGTATGTAGGGGACTGGTAGAAGGAAGAGGTTCACTGGGGGTGTGCCCTGGGACCGTAGATCTTGTTTCAAACTCCTTCCTCTCCCTCTCTCTCTGCTTCCTGGTCACCGCGAGGAGAGCAGCGTTGCTCCAGGACACCCTTCCTGCCATGGTGGTCTGCCTCAACCCAAACTCACACCCATGGGGCCAAGAAACTATGGACTGAAACCACCGAAACTGTGAGCCAGAATACATCTTTCCTCCTCCAAGTTGATTTTTACAGTGAAGAAAAGCTGACTAGTACACCTGGGAAGCAAAAGATTGGGAACAATTTACATCCTTCCAACAAATCTAGTTCTTGTTTCTGTTAGGCAAAGTCGGTTTCTAGTGCTTGCGGTCCTGACTGGCAGAAACCTAAATGTTCAAGCAAAGGGGATTGTTTCAATAAAGGGGACACCTGTAACACGGAACAATGTGCAGAGTTCAAGAGAGTAACGTCAGATCTGTGCGTACTGACGTGGAAAGGTCTCTGAAAAATCCATGATGACAGTAGTACAGTGTATTTCTTTTAAAACTTAAAACAAAATTATGTAATTCTCTATGTCTGTGTGTATTACCATAAGAATGAAATGCCACAGAAGAAAGACTTAGTTTTGCTCTTGATATGCCCACAGGTCTTGAACAGTGCCTGGCACATAATAGACACTCAATAAGTGTTTGTTGAGTGAATGCATTGTATAGAAAAAAGATCTGGAAAGATACATTTCAAATGGAAAATAGTGGCTTCTTAGAGGAGATATTAGAATGTAGGGGCAGTAGAAGAGAGAATTTTATTTCTATTATTTGAATTTTTTTGTAAGGAAAATATCTTACAATGATATTTGTATTGCTTGTATAGTTAAACAATATAAAAAGAGCTACATATTGACAGGTGATGGGAAGACCCGTAGAATGACATTTTAAAGACTCTGTCATGGTAAATACCAGTTAAGTGGCAAAGAAAGGCAGGGGGGAATGGGTATTCCAGGTGGGTATAGAATACCATAATATTTTGGTTGGGCTGTTGGCTATTTTGATTTTTGAGATAGGGTCTGGCTTTGTTGCCCTGACTGGCCTCAAAGTCCTGGGCTCAGGCCATCCTCCTACCTTAACCTCCTAGTGTATTACACTATAGGCATATACTGTTGCACCTAGCTATTGTTGGTTATTATTATTATTATTATTATTTTGGTACTAGGGATTGAACTCAGGGTCACTGAACCACTGAGCCACATCCCCAGCCCTATTTTGTATTTTATTTAGAGACGGGGTCTCACTGAGTTGCTTAGAGCCTCACTTTTTGCTGAGGCTGGCTTTGAACTTGTGATTCTCCTGCCTTAGCCTCCCCAGCTGCTGGGATTATAGCAGTGTGCTACCGTGCCCCACTATTGTTGGCTATTTTGATAACAGCATCACATTTTTAGTTTAGTTTAGTTTTTTTTTTGTACCAGGGATTGGAACCAGGAGTGCCTTACCACTGAGACATAGCCTAGCCCTTTTAATTTTTTTTTTTTTTAAATTTTGAGACAGGGTCTCTCTAAATTGCTAAGGCTGACCTTGAACCTGCTGACCTCCTGCCTCAGCCTCCTGAGTCGCTAGGATTATAGGCATGCTTGTAGTTACCCTCATCCTACTACTCATCAGACTCAATACTGACATAAGTTTCAGAAAAACAAAATGATGCTTTTATATTTTGATAAGGGCATCAAAATGTCCTGCTTTAATTTGAGAGGAAACAAGAACAAAGGCAGAGGCCAGAAGGATGCCTCCCGGGACTGAAGTCCTCTGCCTTAATTGAGGATGAAGTTAGAGGCTGGGTTCACAGGCTGATCCCCCTTCTCTTTCTTTTTCTCCATTTTGTTCCTTTTTTTAAAAAAATCTTCCTTCTCCCTTTCCTCCTGTCTTACCCTCCATTCTTACCCTCTGTCTTCCATTGTGTGTGACTCTCACATGTTAATTTTGTCTCCCCGAGGCTATTATAACTCCTTGAGGGCTGGGGTCACTACTCTGTGACCTTTTGTTCAGCTGGGCTGCTGAAAACGTGCCGCCTTTACTGTCTTGAGTTTTGCTGGAGGGCCACTCTTATCACCAGGCTGACAACCTGTACCTGGACAGAGTAAGGATGACCTCAGGGTAGTTGTGACACCCTTGTGGAAACAAGGTACGCAGTCAGCTGAGTGCATATTTCCACAGCACTCAGCAATGACATTTGCTATTAATCAGAAGTCACAGTGGAACAGTTGGTTTTGAGGAGAAACACACCCCTCACAAAAGTAACTGATTAAACCGTAACTACTGTGTAATGCATGCTTCTTATCAGACAGCAGGGACAGAGGTGTGTTCTCCAGAAGGCAGTGCGGCATCAACATTCTCCATGTTATCTTGGACGTTTATCTAGTCTCAGTATGTGCCAGACACTGTGCTACTGAACAGCTTTTCAGAGATTTTCTTATTTAATTTTCAGAACTATCCTGTGAGGATTATTATTATCCTCATTTTACAGAAGAGGAAATGAGGTCGGAATGTTGAGTAACTTGTCCGAGTTCATACAGCTCTTCATACAGCTACAAGTGATGGACTTGGGATTGGAACCTGGGCTCACTAACTCCAGAGCCCACCCTTTCAACTACTATGTTATTTCCCCCCAAATTATACAAAACTGCAATTTTTCATCAAAGCAGATGAACCAGAAATATAGTCCCATGGTTTTCTTCCTAGTTGTAGTGGTAATACTTTAAAGTTTTCAATGTTTCTTCTTTTGTGGAATCATCCCTTTAATTCAATCAATAAATCATGTTCTGGGTTCTGGAAGAAAACTTGTTAAAACTTTTGGAGGAAGGGCAGAATTTGAACTGTGTGTGTGTGTGTGTGTGTGTGTGTGTGTGTGTGTTACAGAGGATCAAATCCAGGAGCATTCTGCCTCTGAGCTACGTGCCCAGTCCTTTTTATTTTATTTTGAAATAGGGTCTCAGCTGGGCGCGGTGGCTCACGCTTGTAATCCCAGCACTTTGGGAGGCTGAGACAGGAGAATTGCGAGTTCAAAGCCAGCCTCAGCAACGGCGAGGCGCTAAGCAACTCAGTGAGACCCTGTCTCTACATAAAACACAAAATAGGGCTGGGGATGTGGCTCAGTGGTCGAGTGCCCCTGAGTTCAATCCCCAGTACCAAAAAAAAAAATAGGGTCTCACTAAGCTGCTGAGGCTGGCCTTAAACTTGGATTCTCCTACCTCAGCCTCCTGAGTTGCTGGTATTACAGGCATGTGCTGGGCCTGGCTTAGGTTTGTATATATCAGCATTAACACAGGCTGGATTTTCCAACTCTGTCTGGGGCTCAATGAAAAGTTTCACCAACAGTGGTGTGTACCTGTAATCCCAGCCACTTGTGAAGTTGAGGCAGGAGGATTAAAAGTTTGAGGTCAGCCTGGGCAACATAGAAGACTCCCAGCTAAAAAACGAAAACAAAACAAAACGAAAGAAAAGAAAGAACAAAATGCACCAAAGGGCAAATGGCTGGTGGTATAGCTCAGTGGTGGAAGGCTTGCCTAGCATATCAAGCCCCTGTGTTTGATTCCCCACACCACCAAAAAAGGAGGAGGAAAAGGAGAAGGAGGATAAGAAACAGCAGTACGGAGATTCCTTAGAAAACTTGGAATGGGACAACCATTCGACCCAGCTATTCCACTCCTTAGTCTATACCCAAACAACTTAAAATCAGCACACACAAAAGTTTGATAAATGTATCCAAATAAAATATATTTAGTTTCATGACTAACAAATCATCTTTATTGAGTAAATACATGAAAAGAAACATGAGAGGCTGGGGCTGTAGCCTAGTGGCAGAGAGCTTGCTTTGTATGTGTGAGGCACTGACTTCGATCCTTAGGGCCACATGAAAATAAATAAAATAAAGGTATTCTGTCCATCTACAACTACAAAAAAATTTTTTTAAAAAAGAAACATAAAATTCAACAGACAAGTGGGGCGCAGTGCTGCCTGGCTGTGCCTGCCTGTAATCCCAGCACTTTGGGAGGCTGAGACAGGAGAATTGTGAGTTGAAAGCCAGCCTCAGCAATGGTGAGGTGCTAAGCAACTCAGTGAGACCCTGTCTCTACATAAAACACAAAATAGGGCTGGGGATGTGGCTCAGTGGTCAAGTGCCTCTGAGTTCAATCCCTGGTACCAAAAAGAAAAAAAATTCAACAGACATATAAACATCTATCTGGGACTTTTAAAAATTTTGTTCTAATTAGTTATAAGTAGAAGAATGCAGTTCAACTCATTGTACACAAATAGAGCACAACTTTTCATTTCTCTGGTTGTACACACTGCAGAGTCACACCATTCGTGCAATCATACACGTACATAGGGTAATGATGTCCATCTCATTCCATCTTTAACACTCTCGTGCCCTGCCTCATTCCCCTCTGCCCAATCCAGAGTTCCTCCATTCTTCCCTTGCCCCCTCCCCCATTTTGGATTAACATCTGCTTATCAGAGAAAACATTTGGCCTTTAGTTTTGGGGGGATTGGCTTACTTCACCTAGCATAATATTCTCTAGCTCCATTCATTTACCTGCAAATGCCATAATTTCATTCTTCTTTAAAGCTAAGTAATATTCCATTGTGTATACATACCACAGTTCATTTACCCATTCATCTATTAAAGGGCATCTAGTTGGTTTCCATAGTTTAGCTATTGTGAATAGAGCTGCTATAAACATTGATATGACTGTGTCACTGTTTGGATACATTTATCAAACTTTCGTGTGTGTGTGTGTGTGTGTGTTGGGGGGGGTACTGAGGATTGAATGCAAGGCCTTGTGTGTGCCAGATGCTCTACCACTGAGCTACACTCCAAACCCTTTTTAAATTTTATTTTAAAACAGTCTTAGTAAATTACCCAGGCTGGCCTTGTACTTGTGATCCTCCTGCCTCAACTTTCCAAGTCTGAGATTACAAGCATGCGCCACTGTGCCCAGCTTCATTTTTTTTTTTTGGTACCGGGATTGAACTCAGGGACACTCAACCACTGAGCCACATCCCCAGTCCTATTTTGTGTTTTATGTAGAGACAGGGTCTCACTGAATTGCTTAGCACCTCGTTGTTGCTGAGGCTGGCTTTGAACTCGCGATTCTCCTGTCTCAGCCTCCCTAAGTGCTGGGTTTACAGGTGTGTGCCACCGTGCCCTGGCTTCAGCTTCAGTTAAAAAAAATTAAAAAAAGGTTTTTTTTTGGTACTGGGAATTGAACCTGGAGGTACTTAACCACTGACCCATATCCCTAGGCTTTTAAAAAATATTTTATTTATAGGCAAGGTCTCACCGAGTTCCTTAAGAACTCACTAAATTGCTGAGTCTGGTCTTGAACTTGTGATTCTCCTGCCTCAGCCTCCCAAGCTGCTGGGATAACAGGTGTGTACCACTGCACCTGGCCCTCTTCAAAAAAAAATTTTTTTCTTTCTTTTTTTTTTTTTTTTATATTTTTTAGTTATACATGGGCACAGTGTCTTTATTTGGTTTACTTATTTTTATGTGGTGCTGAGGATTGAACCCAGTGCCTCACATGTGCGAGGCAAGCGCTCTGCCACTGAGCTACAACCCCAGCCCTAATCAGATTTTTAAAAAAGATATTTTTAGGGCTGGGATTGTAGCTCAGTGGTAGAGCGTTTGCCTTGCATGCGTGAGGCCCTGGGTTCGATCCTCAGCACCACGTACAAAGCAATAAAATAAAGACATTGTGTCCATCTACAACTAGAAAAATATTTAAAAAAATATTTTTAGTTGTAATGGACCTTTATTTTATTTATTTATATGTGGTGCTGAAAATCAAACCCAGTGCCTCATGCATGCTAGGCAAGCGCTCTACCACTGAGCAACCACCCCAGCCCTCAAATTTTTAATATGAAATCATCAATTGAAAAAAACCTATTGAGACATGTGAGTCAATTTTTTAATTTAGATAATATAGTTTGAGAACTTGTTTATATTTATTTAATAAGTATCTTCTGAACAGCCGCTATGTACCAGACACCATGGAAAGAAAACTAGATGTAGTTTCTGCCCATGTGTGGCAGGAAGTCTGGCTGGGAATACTCACATGAAATAAATAACCACACAAACAAATATGTAAGTTGTGATAAGAGCTATGAAGGAAGAAGAATTTATGAAAATTTAGAGGGGAAATTGATTTACATCTTGGGGCCATAGAAAACCTCTGAACCAGTGACATTTAATCAGAGACCTGAAAGATGGTAAAGTGAAAAAATAGGCCAGTCAGGAAAAAACAACACATGTAGAGGACCTGAGGCGAGACAGAATTTGTTGAAAAACAAGTGTATGGGGAGAGCTTTGTGAGAGGGAGAGAGCTGGGACACTCTCAGATGAAGGAACATCGGAAGGAACAAAAACATCTCTTGAAAAGTCCAGCATAGAAAACAAAATGGAAAAAAACGGTTTATGTTTAAAATTTACAGTGTTCTCACATCTGTTGCCCCAGTTAATCCTTACCAGAAGCCAGTGACCCCAAGGGTAAGCAAAATTATGCTTATTTCTACCACTGAGGATTAAGGCTCACTTAGGAACAAAGTCAGGCAGCTCTTGGTTCCACAGTTCACACCAGAGAGGCAAACTCTTGGGAAGCCAATACGGAACTGGCGGAATGAAGCCCAAGTGACCTACTGCTATGCTGTGTAGGGCAATCTGAAGTAAAAAGGCTTTGGATCACATCCAGCAGTAAGTACAGGCATCCCTGGGTATCCATGGGTCATTTGGTCTTAGGATCCCAATGGATACCAAAACCCAAAGATGCTCAAGGCCCTTACATAGAACTGTGTAGTATTTGCTTATAACCTAGTCAGATCCTATCTACTTTAAATCATCTCTAGATTACTTAAAATATCTAATGCTCCATAAATTGTTGTTATACTGTATCGTTTAGGGAATGATGACAAGAAAAAAAGGGTGCATGTGTTCAGGTAATATTCTGGATCGGCTGTTGGTTCTGGAAGGGAATCGGCAGATATGGGACTGACTACATCGGTTGCAATTCCCGTGCCTCCTCTTCTAGATATCTATCAAGACAAAAAAAAAATTCTTGCTGTTTGGAGAGTGGATTTTTTTCCTGTGTACTGAGGATTGAGCCCAGGAATGCTGCATCTCCAGTTCCCCACCTCCTTCTTCTTCTTCTTTTTTTTTTTGGTATTGGGGATTGAACTCAGGGGCACTAGACCACTGAGCCACATCCCCAGACCTGTTTTGTATTTTATTTAGAGACAGAGTCTCCCTAAGTTGCTTAGTGTCTCGCCGTTGCTGAGGCTGGCTCTGAACTCGCAATCCTCCTGCCTCAGCCTCCCGAGGCGCTGGGATTACGGGCGTGAGCCACTGTGCCCGGCACCGACCCCCTTCTTTTGAGACAGGGTTTTGGTACTTTATCTGGGCTGGCCTCGAACTTGGATCCCCATGCCTCAGCCTCCAGAGTAGAGGGATTACAGGTGTGCACCACCGCGCCGGCTTAGGGTGACACTTAAAGCGACTTTCGAATTCGGCAGTTCTGTAGCTTTATTTACATATCAAGAAAAAATAGGCATATACTAGGAATTTCTGACAGGAACCTCAAAGTCCCTCAAATTCTTAGAGTTCGTTAAAACTAGAGCTCCCCCGGGGCCTCGGGGCTGGGTCTCTCCCGCCCCTTTTTTCCGCCAGGATGGGGGCCACCAATGACCGTTAGGGGTTTGAATAGACCAATAATATGTAGCTAGTACGGTTGCGGAGGGGCGGACGATTCATCCAATCGCACGCGAGATGGGGAAAGACCTTAGCCAATCCAAAGCTCGGGGCGGGCCCTAGGGCGGGGGAGGTGGAAGTAGTTGCTGACGAAGATGGCGACGGAGGCGCGGAGTGAAGGGGAGGTGCCAGCTCGCAACTCCGACCGGAGGTGAGCCAAGTTCTTGGTCCAGCTGCCTAGGAAACGAGCCCCTGGGCTGCTCGTACGTCGCCCTTGCCTTGGGTCACAGTGACCCACCGGGCTAGATTTTCGTCCTTTCTCGCACAGCATTTCTCTGTCGCGCCTGCCAGCGCTGACCGGTCCTGCCGCTGCCCGCTGGAGGTCTGCGCGCGGCGTTGGGCAAACCGACCAGCTGCTGATGGCAGCGCTGCCCGCCTTGGCGCTGCATTTTGGATGGCTAGGAAGCTGAAGCCCAGAGCTGTTCAGCTAATTCCCCAACGTCACACAACGTTATACATTTCCCACAGTTAATGGGTTTAAGTCAGAGCAAGGATATGAGTGTTAATTAGAAGTGGATTTGCTGCCTCGGGTTAGCTTTTAAACCTCTCTCACTTCAGTTTCTTCATCTGTAAACGAACATAACGATGTCTATTTCAGAAAACGTCGGGAATGGATAAAACAACTTAAAGCTCCCAGTACTGAGTCTGGCAAATAATGGCTACTACATTCATGGTAGATTTTCTTTTTCTCAGTAGAAAAGCTGAAGAAAAGGTCAGAGTGTTCCGCAGTCCAGGAAATCATGAGTTTATTTCTACGGAGCCTTCTTAAACACGGACACCGAGATTTAACGTTTCCAGAAAGAATTTCTTATGGACTTGCCCCAGTCTTAAGGCTGAGGTTGTCATAAATGATTACGAATATCTATCTGTATCTCTATATCTGCCCGTCCATCTATCTTGTTTATCTAGGAAGAATTCAATAGAACGAGCTTATTTACGTTGCCTCAGTGTACATCAGTAACATCCTTTGGTTTGGCTTCTTTTGATGTCTTTTGCACCAATTGGGAGAGTCCAGGAGTCTTGGCAGCCTGAGTTTGTGAGCCGGCTTCCTTCTGAGCCAAGATGGGTTCGGTTGGATGTGTTAACATTTTTACGTGGAAGAGTTTTCTGCTCTAAGCTGCCCATAAATGGTTGATCATTTTTGTTTGAAAACTATAATATAGGGGATGGATAAATTTGATTAGATCATACCTCATCCAACTCTAAATCCTGAACTGTGAAGAAAATCTGAGGACAAATAAAATGCTATTCTGTAGCAAGAGTAGTTTTAATTCTTTTATAAGATATTGCCAATGAAACTTAAATTTTGAGAATGTTAGTTACATGATCAGTAGGTTCTTTTTTTTTTTTTAAACATTTTTTTAGTTGTTGATGGATCTTTATTTTATTCACTTATTATTTATATGTGGTGCTGAGGATCCAACCCAGTGCCTCATGCATGCAAGGCAAGCGCCCTGCCACTGAGCCACAACTCCAGCCCAGTAGGTTCTTTTTTAAAATATATTTTTAGTTGTGGATGAACACCCATCTTTGTTTATTAATTAATTATTTTGGTGCTGGGCATTGAACTCAGGAGCACTCAACCATTGAGCCACATCCCTAGCACTATTTTGTATTGTATTGATTGATTTTTTTATTTTTTTAATGTCTTTATTTTATTCTTATGTGGTGCCGAGGATCGAACCCAATGCCTCATGCGTGTTAGGCGAGCAAGCTACCACTGCGCCATAATCCCAGCCCCTTTGTATTGTATCTAGTGACAGGGTCTCACTGAGTTGCTTAGTACCTCGCCATTGCTGAGGCTGCCTTTGAACTTAAGATCCTTCTGTCTCAGCTTCCCGAGTTGCTGGGATTATAAGTGGTGTGTGCCACCGGTGCCTGGCTATTAATTTACTTTTTATGTGATGCTGAGGATCCAGTGCTTCACACATGCTAGGCAAGTGCTCTGCTACTGAGGTACAGCCCCAGCCTCGATCAGTAGGCTCTTAATCTGAAAGTGTTTAATCAATTCCATAATGTAAAAGAGAAATATTTTTTTGTTTTTGTTTTTGTGGTACTACAGCATTAAACCTACATGTTAGGGGCTGGGATTGTAGCTCAGTGGTAGAGCGCTTGCCTTGCATGCGTGAGGCCCTGGGTTCGATCCTCGGCACCACATACAAAGCAATAAAATAAAGACATTGTGTCCATCTATAACTAAAAAAATATTAAAAAACAAAAACAAAGAAAACATTTAAAAAAAAAAAAACCTACATGTTAGTCAAGCACTCTACCACTGTGCTACATTCTCAGTCTTTTTCAGATTTTATTTTGGGACAAGATTTTGCTAAATTACCCAGGCTGGCCTGGAACCCATAATCCTCCTGACTCAGCCTCTGGAGTAGCTGGGATTACAGTTGTGGGCTACACATCTGGCAGTTTGGTGTTTCTGTAAGGCTTTATATCTCATGTTTTTATCTCAAATTCCCAGTCCTTAGCTTTGTATATGTGATTAGTAATGCATTAGTAGTAGTCTTTGCCATTTCTTTCCTTCCTTCCTTCCTTCCTTCCTTCCTTCCTTCCTTCCTTCCTTCCTTCCTTCCTTCCTTCCTTCCTTCCTTCCTTCCTTCCCTCCTTCCTTCCCTCCCTCCCTCCCTGGGATTGAACTCAGGGGCACTCCACAACTGAGCCACATCCCCAGTCCTATTTTGTGTTTTATGTAGAGACAGGGTCTCACTGAGTTGCTTAGCATTTCGCCATTGCTGAGGCTGGCTTTGAACACGGGATTCTCCTGTCTCAGCCTCCCAAAGTGCTGGGATTATAGGCACGTGCCACTGCACCTGGCTTAGTCTTTGCCATTGCTAAGACACAGATACCATCTTGTGATGAGAAATACTATACCAATTCTCTTTTGTCTTGCAGATACTAATCTAATATTCTCTTGGTGGTGTGGCCCCTTGTATTTAATGAAGAAAAGGAAAGAGCTGTCTGGTTTGCACAGATCAATACATTTGAATTTTGAATGGAGAATATATAATCATCTATTTAGAACTGTCTCATTTTCTATTCCTTCATTAGTATCTTCACCTGCTCCTAATAATTAGGAGGGAGAACTTACGCAGTGTTGTACACCTGTAATCTCAGTGACTTGGGAAGCTGAGGCAGGAGGATCACAAATTTGAGGCCAGCCTCAACAACTTAGCAAGACCCTGTCTAAAAAAACAAACAGACAGCCGGGCGCTGTGGCTCAAGCCTGTAATCCCAGGACTTTGGGGGGCTGAGACAGGAGAATCGCATGTTCAAAGCCAGGCTCAGCAACAGCGAGGCGCTAAGCAACTTAGTGAGACCCTGTCTCTACATAAAACACATAACAGGGCTGGGGATGTGGCTCAGTGGTCGAGTGCCCCTGAGTTCAATCTCCAGTACCAAAAACAAACAAACAAACAAACAAACAAACAAACAAAAGGACTGGGGATATAGCTCAGTGGTAAAGTACCCCTGAATTTAATTTACAATATCTTTTTTTTTTTTTTTAAATATTTATTTTTTAGTTGTAGGTGGACACAATATCTTTATTTTATTTTTATGTGGTGCTGAGGATCGAACTCAGTGCCTCCCGCGTGCTAGGCGAGCACGCTACCACTGTGCCATAACCCCAGCCCTAATTTACAATATCTTAAAAAAAAAAAAAGCCTTAATCTTATTTATTTATTTTTGAGGTTGGTCTTATTATATTGCTCAGGCTGGCCTCAAACTCCTGGACTCAGGTGATCTTCCTGTTTCAACCTTTCTAGTAGTTGGGACTGCAGGAATGTGCCACTGTATCCAGCCTTGAATTGTTTTAAAGATTTAACTAAGGGAAAGCTGCTCTGCTTGTCACATATTCCTAGGTTATATTTTGACTTGATGATGGAGAATGCCTTCTTCCCTCCATTTCTTGTCTTTATCAGGTAAAGTGATGCTTTAAAATTTAACTTACCTCACTTGTTATACAATACTAAAGGGGAATCCATAAATAGAACCTATCCACTCTACCAATAGTAATATAAAAATAATAAAGATTTTTAAGGGTCAAAGAAAGAAAAAGCTAAAGCAGGAAAGGAAATATAGCCACCTGTTTCCATAAATGGCAGGGGAATAGAGCTCAGTATTTTCTCAATTGAAAAGAGACATAAAAAGGCTGGGATGTAGTTTATTGGTAGAGTTACTTGCCTAACATGCTTGAGGCCCTGGGTTCAATTCCTAGTACCAGAAAAAAGAAGAAAAGCCATAAAAAGAAAGTGCTAACTATTATTAGAAGGAGAGAGAGAAATTGATAACAAAGAGTCACAGGCATTTTAACTTCAATATGTAGTGGAAAAAATGAACAGGAACACACAGGGCTGGAGGGAGGCAAAGCAAGCCACAGTGGTGACAGTTTTTGTGAAAAGTGGGTGATAGTCAGTATGCCACTTGTATCCAAGTTCTAGGGCCCAAGGCTGCAGCTGGAACTTAGGAACAGGAAGCTTAGGAACAGACTACAGGATGCATGGGAATATTTATGGAGGATAAGGAAGGTGCCTGAAGGTGGAGAAGGGGTCCGTCCTGTTTCCTTCTAATTTACATACACCTTAGAGTATGGAAAACTAGTTAGAAAACACATGACTTCTTGAAGGCTTTAAAAAACATTGTTCCTTCTCTAATAAGACAGTGTCAAAAAAAGTGACAGGTGGAGCCTTTACTGATTTCAGGAACACTTGTCTATTCTCACATGCATAAGTTAGGTTAAAAAATCTGGTTTAAATATCTGAATCCAGTATCATATTTAGCTTACAAGTGGGTTGGGGCTGGGGATATAGCTCAGTGTAGAGCACTTGCCTACTATGCTGATGACCCTGGGTTCCATCCCCAGTACCATAAAACAACAACAACAACAAAAAGCAAGCGAGCTAGTGGGTTAAGCATGCTACTTCAATAGGATTTGCCTTGCTTTATGTGGTTTCAGGCCACTTACCAGTTTATGTGGATTAATTTTTGAATTCTATTTTCCTCCTCTCCCTCCTTCCACAAGATTGGCCTTATCTATGAAAATAATGATAAAACTCTCTAAGTCAAGTGATAAAAATGTAAAATAAAATAAGACTCAAAAAATTCCCTCAAGAAATCTACTCTTCATTACCTTTC
>JAQQSJ010001601.1:0-13788 GCA_028644305.1 Xerus rutilus | reverse complement strand
TCCTCGTCTGAAACCTGCATTTCCTGGTCTGCAGTCATTTCCCAGAGCAGTCACAGAACCAGAAACAGAA
Source organism: Xerus rutilus (assembly GCA_028644305.1). Classification (NCBI taxonomy): domain Eukaryota; kingdom Metazoa; phylum Chordata; class Mammalia; order Rodentia; family Sciuridae; genus Xerus; species Xerus rutilus. Next base: position 13,718 of record JAQQSJ010001601.1, on the reverse strand, counting down.
CAAAATCAAACCAAAACAAAAAGTAGGGCCCTTTAAAGAATCCCCCTCAGATAAACCTGAGGTGAAGCCTCAGCTCCATTATACCTTTTGCAATCACTGCATATCTCTAGACCTTAGTTTCTTCAGTTATAAAATAGAGACTTATGGCTGGTTTTTCAAAGATTAAATGGGATTGTTGGGTATTTCTCTTTTCCAGTCATGTCATTTGTTGAGTAGCCCACTCACAGGTCATTTGGTAAAGAACTTAAAATTGGAGTCCATATTACCAATGAAAACAAAGGAGAGCAACCCTGAATCAGTAACAACTCTACCTAGGACATTGCTAGAACCTGGCAGGGAGGAAGGATGCTCCAGAGCCCCAGGCCTAGGATCTGCCTTGGTCTTTTGTAACCCTTTTCTCCAAAACACAAACCCCCAAACACCCAGGAATCTTTCAGCATCCAGGGATCTGCAAGCCTGCAGGTTGCTCCAAGGGTGAGTATACAAAAACAAGGTTTCAAAAAATCTGGGTTACATATCTCATAGGTGACGATCTGCTTATTATCAGGACAGTTTGCACCATTAAATTCAGGTTAGGAGAAAGGGATGTGGAAATACTGGGCAAGGTGAGTGGGAATGAAAATAATTTTTAAAGGGTTGGAAACTGGGATTCTGTGGATGGCAAAGACAGCTTTGGGAAATGAATGATCTTAAATTGACCAAAGTTGTGAGCGACCAGAAACATCTCTGTAGATTCCTGGATCGCCTCTTCCCTCGTCCTCATGATCTCACTGCCAGCAGCCTCACAGACACCCCCAGCCACCTCAACAGACAGACTCCCTTTCATTCAGCCTCCCTCGGGCGTCTTCCCCCAAAAGCCCGCACTCACATACTTATTACCACATGGACTGTTGGACAGTTACCCTTTCATGCATCCCCTTGGCTGAGCCTCTGGACCCAGCCCCAATGCCTGCCAATGTGTGTGTGTGTGTGTGTGTGTGTGTGTGTGTGTGTGTGTGTGGTGTGTTGCACACCAGCTCTCTAGGCCTGTTCCCTCTGATTTCCCTGCCTGCTGCTCCCGCTTCTCCCAGTTTCCATCCAACTTCTCCACATCAATCTCCTTCAACAATTATTTATTGAGTGACTTGATGTGCTGGGCACTGTTGGGACCCATGGGAGAAGCAGAACCGAGCAAGTATACGCTGTGTGCTCAAGGGTATGGGTCTGTGGGAGAAGAGGCTGGGGACCAGGGCAACCTGGAAGGTCCTATGCACGTGGAGGTGATTGGCCCCTAAAAGGGAGGTAAAGCACAGGAAAAAGTGGGGGCTAAGGGAGAAGGAGAAGTGGGGACACTAGGAAAAGAAGATTGCTAACCTCTGGAGAGGTGAGGAAAGAAAGGCATTGAAGAGGAGGGAGGAGGCTTCAGAATAATTCTGGAACATTAGAAAGATTTTGCCAGATGGGCCAGGAAGGAGTAGGTGGTTCACCAGAGAGAATGTGAAGAAAGAGGGATCCTCATGGCATGGCAAGAGTGTGACATGCCAGAACGCAGAGGACTAGACAGTGGAACTGTGGCTGGAGAGGTAAACAGGGACAGGTAATAAAAATCTTTTCATGCCATGCCAAATAATTTGGAATTTATTCAATATTCAATGGTGCTTTTAGGGGCAAAAAGCAGAAAAAGTCAATTCTGCAGGCTAACCAATTTTAAAAAAAATGTTTTCTCACATAACTGGAAACCCAGAGGACACAATATGCTTAGTGGTCATCAAAGACCCCATTAATTTTTTTTCCTGTTCCCTCTTCCATCTTCATAGTGATCTTTCTTCTCATGATTACAAAATAACTGCAGTGGTTCCAAGCACCAAACACCCTCCAGAAACAGAAAAGAATATTTAACCTCTTTGTTAAATATAACCTCTCCTTTTAAGGACTAAGAATCCTTTCTTTAACATCTAAGAATCCTTTCCTAGAATATTCCACACTCCAGGAGCCTTCTTCCCCTCTTCAGGTTCATATGCCCCTGCCTGTCAGTGATCAGCATGGGGACTGACTTGACTGGCTTAACTAATCTAGACCCATTTCAGGGATTGGAGAGGCAATGTGTCCAGAGGCACACAACTGACAGAGAACTGGACAAAACCTCAGCTGTTTTGGTAAAGAAGAGGGTGACAGCCACTGTCACTGTGAATCACTGGAGGGTTTTAAGAGGTAGTGTGATATCATCCAATCTGCATTGTAAGAAGATCAATCTGACAACAGTTTGTAGGATGAAAACCAAGAAGAATGAGACTTGAGGCAGGAGAACCAGTGGGAGGGTTTGCAACAACACTGCCAAGACAGCAAATGCAGTCAAGGCCAGGGACATGGGCAGGTCATAGATGGAAAAGTGACAGAAGTTAGATGTGATGGCAAGAGGAAGGGAGGAGGCCAAGATGACCCTGGTCCCCAAGGGGTTTCCAACTTTCCTCTGCCAAATTCACCAGCACTCTGGGGTGTCCCATACTCTTACCCATCCCTCTGAGAATGACTGCCCTTGTCCCCAGATGTGTGCCATCGACTCATTTAGATAAGCAGCCACTCTTGGCCTAGTCCCGTACTCCTTCCTTCCTCCTCTCACCTTCCTCACTGGCTCTACAACATGGCTCTCTTCCCAGTGGTCTCCTAAATCACTGGCAGCTCTTTCCTCCTTCCTTCTTCCTTCCTTCCTTTTTTTTTCCCCCAGTGCTGGTCTGGAGTCTTGCCCTGCACACACTAGGCAAGCACTTTACCACTAGGCTACACCTCCCAGCCCCCAGTTCCTTTTTAATCTTCCTGATCTCCTAGTCTGCATGCTTAGGTTTCTGGAACCTTTTCTGTCTTCTATCTACTCATTTTCTAGGTCAGAATGCTTCATTTAGGCATCACCTAGTCTCTCTTGGTGTGTAGGCTACAGAGTTCATAGGGGAACAAGTTCTAGCTCTTTGGCTTCGGCATCCTCTTTCCTGAAGCCCTTCCATTGGAGAATGCATACAGGGTGGAGATGTGGTGTCTCCAAGTTTCCATTTTTTAACAAAAAACAATCAGTACAATGTCAATCAAATTCACAGATACCACCTCATGCCCATTAGGATGAGTTCCATAAAAGAACAAACAAACAGAAATGTTGGCAAGAATAAAGGGAAGTTGGAACCCTGTGCACCATTGGTGGGAATGTAAAATGGTGCAGCTGCTGTGGAAACTTGTATAGGTATTTCTCAAAAAGCAAAAATTAGAATTACTTGTGATCCAGAAATTCCACTTGGGGCATATACCCTAAAGAACAGAGAGCAGGGGGCCTGGGATATAACTCAGCAGTGGATTGCTTGCTTAGCAAGTGACAGGCACTGGATTCAATTCCCATCAGCATGTGTGCGCACACATGTGCAAGCACACACACACACACACACATTGAAAACAGGATCTCTCGGGCTGGGATTGTAGCTCAGCGGTGGAGCGCGTGCCTCGCATGCGTGAGGCCCTGGGTTCGATCCTCAGCACCACATACAAAGCAATAAAATAAAGACACTATGTCCATCTACAGCTAAAAAAATATTAAAAAAAAAAAAAAAGCAAACAGGATCTCGATGTTATTTTACATCCATATTCCTGGCAACATTATTCACTATAGCTAAAACACAGAGAGGCCCCAAATATCCACTGGTGGATGAATGGATAAGCAAAATGTGGTCCTCACAAACAGTGGAATATCCTTCAGCCATAAAAAGGAAGGAGATTACAACTAGGCTACAATGTGGATGAAACTTGAGAACATTATGCTAAGTAAAACAAGCCATTCTGGAAAAAACTGTCATAAAAGCAGAGGATTTCACTTACATGAGGTCCCTAGAGTCATCAAATTTACAGAAAGGGAAAGTAGAAAGTGGCTTCCAGGGGCCAGGAGAGGAAGAAATGGGACGTTAATGTTCTGTGGGTACAGTGTATCAGTTTTGCAAGATGAAAAGGGTTGTGTGGGTGGATGGTAGCCATGGTTGCTGTCAATCTTCCTAATGCCATCAAACTGCATACTTCAAAATGGTATATCTTATGTGTATTTTATCATTAATTTAAAAATGGGGAGAAAGCAAGCACCAACTCCTAAATTTCTGAACCATTTTAAGATTCATTTGTCAAGGGAGAGAGACCTCCAGGGCTGCCTATCTCTGAGGAAAGTCTGGTGAACCCAAGTGAAGAGCGTGGGGGGGATCATATACAAGGGGTCTGATGGCACCTCAGAGACAACTCCTAGAGAGACTTGCCTCAGCCAGTTCTCTATGACACAGAGGTCAGAGTGCGGGGATGGGTTGGAGGAGGGATGCAGGAAGTATGTTAGCAGACTGATTAATCTGAAAATAAAGCCAAGCTCTGGATGACAGAAAACATGGGCTCCTTCACTTCATGATGCAGAGGTGAAGTGGGCTTTGTCCTTTGGTCAGGCAGATCTCCTCCAAAGTGCTCAGCAAAGGGCAGCTCCAGCTTTGACCAAACTAGACTTAGGGCCTGGCTGTGATAAAATATTTGTTAGTGTTTAATAATAAATAACTCTAGAAGTCTTGATAATATCCTTTTTATTCAATTGTTCAGAAGCTGGGAAAGCAAACAGCTTTAATGACAGGTGATACGTTCTTTGCCAACTGTGTGGTTTTCAATTCTTTGCTTTCCTCAAAATTGAAAGATCTAGTAGGCCTGTCTGCTGATAGGTCCCCACAAAGAACATTTGATGATAGATAGCTATTGGCATATCATCTAGAAAACTTTCAAAGACTTGGATGATATTGCTATAATAAGTCGTTCTGCCTCATAATCTCATCTATGAGAAAATCTTCTCCAGATCTTCTATACATAAAAACAAAGAAACAAACTAAAATTAAAATTAGGCTCAATATTGTTGTTGGATTTTGTATCAATCTAACAATAAGGAATAGTCATTCCAAAATATAATCTAATTTGCAAATAGCTCAGCTCAGTTCATGAAGATGTGTCTAGTGAATATTGAACATGTATAAATAATTATTTGCCATTTAATACATAACTATTATATTGTTTGATGAGTTATACACTAATATGGTATACACTAATATTAGTTATACACTAACATGGTTTGATGAGTAAACACCAATATAATTAGTGTATAACTAAAAAATTAGTTATACACTAATTTTTTTCAATCTAGAAAAAAATAAACAGGAATTATGATCTCAGAAAAAATATATACTGGCAAAGAAGTATGACAGGATAATAAATGGAAGACTTACACACTTAAAGTTATGTTACATTGAGAATTTGTGTTGTGAAGAAAAACAGAAAGGCCCTAGGGTCTTGTCACTTACTGTTTCATCTAGTGGACTAGAAATGAGGGTTCAAAGAGAAAGAGAAAAACATATTCAATTTCTAACTGTTTACCAAACAAGTCTGGTGCAGTTGTGTACACCTTCAATCCCAGCTATTCAGGAGGCTGAGGCAGGAGAATCTCAAGTTCAAGGCCAGCCTTAGCAGCTTAGCAAACCTTGTCTCAAAATAAAATAAAAAATGCTGGGGCTGTAGCTCAGTGGTAGAGTGCTTGCCTACCATGTGTGAGGCCCTGGGTTCAATCCTCAGTGCTGCAAAGAAAAGGAAAAAAGTCTGTTGATGTAGTTCTAAAAACTGAATAGTAAGCCAAGTGAGGTGGCACATGCCTATAATCCTAGAGACTTTGAAGGCCCGAGGCAGGAGGATCGCAAGTTCAAAGCCAGGCTCAGTACATTAGTAAAACCCTGTCTCAAAATAAAAAAATAAAAAGGACTGGAGATGTGGCTCAGTGATTAAACACCTCTGGGTTCAATCCCTGGTACAAAAAAAAAGGAGAGTGGGGAGGTGGGGTAGAGAGAGAGAGAGAGAGAGAAAGCAAAAACAGCAACTGGATAAAAGTAGCTCCAAAACCACCATTGGATTTGAATTCCAAATGGATACATTTAAAAAGGTGATGTAGTAATTTTACTTAAACTGTTAATGTCTACTATATGCCTGAAGTTCTTTGTAATCAAACTCATGACAAACTGTAGATATCCACTTAGAACATGTGAGGAGAATCAGTTTTTTAAAAGTTCTTTTAGAGGCAAATCTGGTCTAATTGATATTTTTAGAGCACTAAACTCAACAATTCCGTAATACTACCCCCTCTTTTTTTTTGTTGGCAAGTGAGCCCAAAAGATACACCATACGCAGGTCATAAAACAAGTCTCAATAAGCTTCAAAGGAAGTCATACTGTGTTTTCTGACCACAAAGTTAGGAAAAGATAGGTGGAAAATCCCCAACCATTTAGAAATTAAGCAATACACTTTTTTAAAAAAAAGAATTTAACCTTTATTTTATTTATTTATTTGTTGTTGTTTATTTGTTTTTATGTGGTGCTGAGGATCCAACCCACGGCCTCACCTGCTATAGGCAAGCACTCTACCACTGAGCCATAACTCCAGCCCCAGCAATACACTTTTTTTTAATATTTATTTTTTAGAGCCGGGCATGGTGGCTCAAGCCTGTAATCCCAGCACTTAGGGAGGCTGAGACAGGAGAATCGCGAGTTCAAAGCCAGCCTCAGCAATGGTGAGGTGCTAAGCAACTCAGTGAGACCCTGTCTCTACATAAAACACAAAATAGGGCTGGGGATGTGGTTCAGTGGTCGAGTACCCCTGAGTTCAATCCCCAGTACCACAAAAAAAAAATTTATTTTTTAGTTATAGGTGGATAGAATATTTTATTTTTATGTGGTGCTGAGGATGGAACCCAGTGCCTCATGTGTGCTAGGCATGAGCCACAACCCTAGACCCCCAGCAATACACTTTTAAATGAAGCATGGGTCAAAAAAAAAAAAATAACAGGAAAATTAAAAAATACTTAGCAATGAAAAGACAACACATCAAATTTTGTGGTATGCAATTTAAAGTAATACTTAAAAGGAAATCTATGACTCCTAGATGCTTATTATTTTAGAGAAGAAGGAAACTTAAATCAGTGATGTAAACTTCCCTCTTAAGAAGCAAGGTAAAAATACAAGACCAACTAAATAAAAAATAAGTAAAAGAAAATAAATAATACAGAATGAACAGAAAATTGACAAGCAATAGGGGAAAATCCATAAAAATACAAGTTGGCTCCTCAGAAAGATTAATAAAGTTGATGCAAACATAGCAAGACAGATCAAGAAAAAAATATACAATTTCCAATGTGATGAATAACAGAGGGGACATCCACTTATGTCACACAAACACAGAGCACTCACAAATAGAGGATTCTGTACACCTAGAAAGGCACCACCTTTCTTGGGGAGTGTGTGGCGACAGACAGCTTGTGGCACAGTTGGCGTGGGAGCCTGCTGAGTGACAGTGGCCACAGCTTGCTGCTTGCCCTGAGTTGCATGGGCAATGTCAGAGAACCACAGAGGTGAAGGACTGTGCTTGTGCCACTTGGACCCAGAGCTGCTTCTAGGACAGACTTATTGCATGCTTAAGGCTTAAGTTTTTCCAATTTAGCCCCAAGTCAGACAGATGAGGGAGATAGGCTTCCTTTTCTCTCTCTCCCTCTCTCCACTTTTCTTCTAATTAATTAATGGGGATTGACGCCAGGAGTGCTCTACCACTAAGTTACCTCTCCAGCCTTTTTAATTTTATTTGGAGACAGGATCTAGCTAAGTTGACCAGGCTGGCCTCAAACTTGAGATCTTTCTACCTTAGCCTCCCAAGTAGCTGGGATTATGGGTATGCCCCACCACACCTGGCTGGTTTTCCTTCTTTTTAGATTCTCTACATCTATATCTAGACTCCTTTTCTTCAATACTTTGCTTTTTAAAGGAATAAGACCTGCTGGGAGCCCTGGGGCATGCCTGAAATCCCAGCGACTAGGGAGGCTGAGGCAAGAGGATCACAGGTTCGAAGCCAACCTCAGCAACTTTGTGAGGCCTTAAGCAACTTACCAAGACCCTGTCTCAAAATAACAAATAAAATGAGCTGGGGATGTGCCTCGGTGGTAAAGTGCCTCTGGGTTCAATCATCCCTGGTACCAGAAAAAAAAAAGAAGAAGAAGACGACGACGTTGATTAATGCCCCAGTTTAGGATAAGTCCCATGGTCTCCCTTCCTAGGCACATTGTGCTCATCCTTCAGAGACTCAAGTTTGGCTTTTGCACCTGAGCTTCCTTGGAAAATTTCCCACCTCTCTCTTTCCTGCATAGTTTTTTGTATCAGTGACTCTAATGTGGTCAGTATATTATATTGTCATCTAAAAAAATCTGTTCCTGGGGCTGGGGTTGTGGCTCAGTGGTAGAGCCCTTGCCTTTGAAGCACTGGGTTTGATTCTCAGCACCACATAAAAAATAAATAAATAAAATAAAGTATTTTGTTCATGTACAACTAAAGAAAAAATTTTTTAAAAAATCTATTCCCGGGCTGCAGTTGTGGCTCAGTGGCAGAGTGCTTGCCTCACACATGTGAGGCACTGGGTTCAATCCTAAGCACCACATAAAAATAAGTAAACAAAATAAAGATATTGTATCCATTCATAACTAAAAAATAAAAATATGTATTTAAAAAAAATTTGTTCCCTGTGAGTATTATCTCCTCAGTTGGACTATACACTGTCTGAGGATAAGGATCCAATTATATAATATTTATTAAATTGTGTATTTTCTGAAAATTGAATTGTATTAAAGATTATTCTCAATCTAGAATTTCTTGCCATAAAATGAACTATCCTGATCTTTCCAAAGTAGGCTAGGAGATGTTCACAGGGAATCCATAATAAAGACCATGCTCAATGAAGTTTGAAATACAAAATGAAACATTTATAAATGCAGAATTTGCCAGAGACTTTAAGTGCTACTGTGTATTGTGAGTCTGGTGGAGAGAGCTAGAGATGAGTGTTCCCCCAATGTATTTTACCATGGAATTCTTTCACCAGGGAACATTTTGTGGTACTAGTATCTTGAAACTTTGGGAAAGTCAGACACTAATATATTCTCCAGTGCTGGGGTACAACTGGAGAGTCACATAGAAGGTACAATTTGTCCAAGTAAGAAGTATTTGGCAGGAGTTATACATGCTGTTTTCCAATCCCGTTGGTTCCCCAGGCCCATCTGCATAAGCTTGCCTTCAAAGCCATCACCCTGAGGATGACAAGACTAGGCCTGTGTGTGTGTTTTCCTTCAGCATGCCTCAGCTCCCGCCAGGCTTCCTGAGGTGACTCAGTTCCTGTCCTCCCTGGACCTGCCACAAGCAGCATCTAGACACATCCCCAACCTCCCAGGGGAACTCAGAATATAAGCCATACATTCACGGCATTCCTGGAAGGCCAGGCCCCCAGCCAGCTGGGCCAACAAATCTCATCCACAGCTCTCATTTAAATGCTCTTCTGTGGGTCTTGCCAATGAATCCTTTCCTCTCCGTTCCCGCAAAGTCCATCATGAGACCAGAAAGAAGCTCTGTTTCATCTCCAGAAAGAGAGAAAGAGAGTGTTTTTGTTCAGACGAATGCCCAGTTCTCCAGGCGCCATCTCAGATGCAGGTTATCAATAATAAATCTGTGCAGAGGCCCTGCTCCTGAAAGGTGGGCTAGATCATGTGCTGCTGGCACTTTCCAGCCTGTGGGGGCCGGGTGCCTGATACCAACATGGAGCCAGCCTCCGTGAAGCTCTAGATTCAGTGGAATGCTCACAGGCTGGAAGGAACTTAGAGGCCAGAGACAGTGGGAGTACTGTGTTGAAGACTGGCCAGGGAGCTGATCACAGAGAGAGATGAGCTGGATCTAGGATTGCTACAATTTTATTTTTATTTTATGTATTTGTTTTAAATATATTTTAATTTTTAGTTGACACTGCAGTTTTTTGTTTGTTCAAAATAGCACTTCTAGTCTCCCAACCCCCTTTTAAAATAATTTTCTTAGGGGTAATGGAGGTTGAACCCAGCGAGACTTACCCACTGAACCACTCCCCAGCCCGTTTGTTTTTGAGACAGGGTCTTGCTGAGTTGCTGAGGTTGGCTTTGAATTCAAGATCCTCCTGCCTCAGCCTCCCGAGCCACTGGTTTACAGGTGTGCACCATCACACCCCCTTTTGATTATAAAGTTATTGTATGATCACTGTACAAAATATAAATAATCCTGAAGGAAGCCGGGTGCAGTGGTGCATGCCTGTAAGTTCAAAGCCAGCCTCAGCAAAAGTGAGACACTAAGCAACTCAGTGAGACCCAGTCTCTAAATAAAATACAAAATAGGGCTGGGGATGTGGCTCAATGGTCCAGTACCCCTGAGTTCAATCCCTGGTACTCCCCCCTCCAAAAAAAAAAGAATTACTGAAGGAAGATATTTAGCTTTTTCATCACTTTGACTAAAACAACTGACAAGAACAATTTAGAGGAGGAGAAGTTTGTTTAGAGTTCATCATTTCAGAGGGCCCAGCAGAGGAAAGCTGCTCAGCTCATGGTGAAGGCAGGAGGCAGAGAGGAGCAGAGAAGAGGCTACAGGGAAGATGCACCCTTTCAGGGAACATCCCCAGTGACTCACCTGCCCCACCTGCCTAGAGTCTTCACCCAGTCATTTTCTTCAAACTAGGATAGACTGATGAGGTTACAGGTCTCCCAATCCAATCACTTCACCTCTGAACATTCTTGCACCAACACAAGAGCTTTTGGAGGACACTTCACATCCAAATCATAAGAAATAAATAAAGACCACCCTTATTGCAAGTGGTTTTCCAATAGGCATATATGTGGGAATTATATACACACAAAATATGTGTGTATACAATTTTTTATGTGTATGTATGTATATATATACAGTGTGTATATGTGTGTGTGGGTTTTAAATAAAACTTTAGATGAGCCTGTGAAAATGTGTGTGTGTATACAGTGATACCAGTAGCTATTAACCTTAGTTGTTCATTATAATCCCCTCACATGTTTGTAACAAGTCCTAGTGCCCAGATCCCAAACAAACTGGATGAGAATCTTAGAGGTTGGGGCCCAGGTATTGGCACTTTTGAAGTACTGGGGAGATTTGAATGTGCAGTCAGGATTGACAAGCAATTTCCTGTACTGTCTGGAGTAAAGATAATGTATCCTTGTTTATCCCAGGAGTGAAACTGTTGAAGGCATCATCTGATGATCACAGCAAAGTATCCATAAGTTCAGTGTGTCTCTCACTAATGGGATCTGGAGGGCAGGAGTACCACCTGCCTTGCTTAGAGATTGCTCTTAGGAATGGGTTGTAGTGGGAATGGAATTTGCCTTGGATCCATCATGGGCTGCTTACCTCCAAGTGTTATCTTCAGGAGAGGGGCTTCAGGCCACCCTGACCAGGATGTCCTTTGTTGAAACTGTGGAGATTAAGGTTGCAGTTGATCACTAATCTTGGGCACCAAAATACCATTCCAAGGGCCTGGGGCAACTCAGAAAATCAACACTTCTCTAGATTCTTTGGTCAAAAGGCAAGAGCTTGCTGAGGGTCATGGAAACGAGTAGGTCTTGTTCACTTAGGCTACTGAGTTGAGATGGGGCACAGCCTGCCATGTTGGCAAAGCAGACCTCAGAGGTGGAGACTGGGTCCTCTGCTCTAGTTGCGGTGGTCAGAAGCAGGGCACAGGACTTTGATTTCATTTCTTTTAAGAGATAAGGCCCAGGTAAATCACAGTATCAGGTCTTAGACTACTGAGAACTCTCAGTGATCTTAGTGATACCTTTCTAGTTCCATGGACAAGCAGATCAAGGTCCTCCATCACTAATCCAAGACCCCCTTTCACCCCTACTCCCTCCTTTCCTTCTCCATTCCACAAAAGGTGAGGCTGTTTTTTGTGACTTAAAGCAGAGAAGAGCAAAAGGTATTTTTACGCCCATTTTCCAAAACCTGCCATCGTGATTCTTTTTGAAAACAGTGAAATCTATTTGTTCACAGTAATCTTCCTAAGAAATGGGGCCAACATACTCTTCCCTTACATACCTAACTTGTTCTGCTCTACCTTACTGTAAGGAGTGTAAAGCTAGATGACCAAAAGGAGGCGAATTAAAACCGCTGGGCAAGGCTTTATTGGAACTACACGCTCTGGGGCTGAACTCTCCCGTCCATCACGGCGCACGTGTTCCGCGGTAAAGAAAATTTAAAGGGCCCAGTCAGGAAGGGGAGGGCTTAAGGCAGGAATGGAGGGGCTATGAGATAGCAAGAGGAGGTATTTAGAGTCCTGCGTCCCCTGGGATTGGTCAGGGGATCCTGCCAAGGTCAGAGTCCTTCCGGGATGAGTCAGGAAAACTCCAGATTGGTAGGAGGCGCCACCACTGCCTACATATCAGTGTCTGGTAGGCTGTTCCTTTGCACATGCGGGCTGCTTGATGCTTCATTCCCTGCAACTGCTCCAAACCGATGCCCTACACCCACCGTAGCTGCCTGGAACCCACCATGCTGCATGTCTTGCGTCTGCTGCTGCCAGGTGGAACTCGCCACGTTGTACGCTCTGCGTCTGCCTTGTGAGAAGAAATGCGAGATCTCCAGTCGACCTAAAAAGGAGATTCTTTAATAAACTAGGAAAACCCCCTAAAACAGGACACCACTCTGGGGAGAGCATTTGGCTGCCTACAAAATTGTGCCTACTCTTGACAACAACCATTGCCATTTTCTCCTGTCTTTGAAAAGATTTCCAACAGATACAAACTCTTCTCTTAACGGGTAGATCATAATGCATCCCCTGTTGTTTCATCTAGATTGTTTCCAATTTTGCACTTTTGTAAATAAGGATGCTTTAAACATCCTTGACAAGAATCTGCAATAAATGAGGGATTTATTTATTTATTAGTTGTTGATGAACCTTTATTTTATTCATTTATTATTTATATGTGGTGCTGAGGATCGAACCCAGTGCCTCACACATGCTAGGCAAGCACTCTACCACTGAGCTACAATCCCAACCCAAATGAGGGATTTTTTTATTTTTGTTTTTGGTACTAGAGATTGAACTCAGGGGCACTCGACCACTGAGCCACATCCCCGGCCCTATTTTGTGTTTTATGTAGAGACAGGGTCTCACTGAGTTGCTTAGCGCCTCAGGGTTGCTGAGGCTGGCTTTGAACTCGTGATTCTCCTGTCTCAGCCTCCCTAAGTGCTGGGATTACAGGCTTGCGCCACCACGCCTGGCTCAAATGAGGGATTTTGATGGGATTTAGGATTATAGCACAATATGGGAAATAACAACAGAAGTGGCAAAGAGAAGACATGGAAAAAATATAAGGCAAGTTCAGGAAACCAATAAGTAAGAAGAAACCCCCTGAATTCAGGGCAATGTAAAAATCTTGAACTGTCATAGGACAGACATTTAGCAATCAGAATCAAGGCTGGATGCGGGCAGGGGCAGAATTCTGGAAGGTTTCTGCTGCGTCAAGCATCAATCCTCTGTATAATGAATTGTGGAAGGTGGAGGAGGCCTAGAGCAGTAGAGGGGCCTGGGAGAGGGCTCAAGCAAGTGGCTATTTACAGACTGAAATATTTAATATTGCAATAACTTGTATAGTCAAGGTGTGGGTGAGCTGATGACAATAGTCCGTGTACTTGTAGAATGAATGGCCTGTGTCTTTGTCCACACTTTTCTAGCTAACACCCCATACATCCTGGTTCTGGTAGCGGAGGACAAGTGTTTCTTGGATTCCTTCTATGGCAAGTGGAGACCTTGAAAGAAGAGAAGGGAGCCAGGCGCGGTGGCGCATGCCTGTAATC
>JAQQSJ010001600.1:0-13789 GCA_028644305.1 Xerus rutilus | reverse complement strand
GGTCTAATTCCTAGGTCTTTGATCCACTTTGAGTTGAGTTTTGTGCATGGTGAGAGATAGGGGTTTAGTTTCATTTTACTGCATATGGATTTCCAGTTTTCCCAGCACCATTTGTTGAAAAGGCTATCTTTTCTCCAATGTATGTTTTTGGCACCTTTGTCTAGTATGAGATAGCTGTATTTCTGTGCATTACTCTCTGGGTCTTCTATTCTGTACCATTGGTCTACATGTCTGTTTTGGTGTCTGGCCGCTAAATTTTAATCACTCATCGCAGAGAGAAAAAGTCCACTGGAATACTCAAGGGATTTCTAGATGTAGTCGCGCCGTCTTAGGACATTCGTGGGAGCTGAGTGAAAATAATAACTTTGTCTCTGTTATGGAAACTGGGAATCTTACTGTCTGCACTTTTTTGTACAAATCATTACCATAAGGCGGTGTGCATGTATGAAGGTGTGTGGGGACCTCCTCTTTGAACTTCAACCTGGTTCATCAGCATTCAAGGGAAGTTAATGAACACTTCAAATATTGTCATTTAAAATGACACCACTTGATTTGTTAAAGAGCATCATCCTGCACTACATTACATTAAGAAGTGATTACAAAATGGATGGCATTGGTTCAGGAAACCTAGTGGGGATCTAACTGAAAGAGGTACTGAGGGAGCTGACAGGCCCAGCGCATGGGACTCACTTCAGCATGTGAACAGAAAAACAGTTTGGTGACCTGTGCTTCCTAGTGGAATCTGTCCAAGATCCTGGTGAATCGCTGAAGCCCAGGCCTGCTGCTTGTACCCCAGAGCAGAGAGGTACTTCCCCGGGGCTGGTAGAACAGATCACCTGACTTATTTTGTTCCTGCTTACCTGTAAAGGGGAATACATTCAGCAAGTGTCAGTCAAAACCTTACTTTGGTGCACCACATCAGAGTAGAGATGTCAGGAAGCAGGCAGTGTCCTTGTCTCTCTAGCTGCCGGAGGCCATGGAAGGCAGCCAGGTTGCCTACGTCTGTTGGGGGCAGGGCAGTCTCAAAGTTCTAGAATCTAGATGCACACCCTTGACCAGTACACAGCTACTATATTTGATAAAAAGGGATGTTAGCTAGATTTAGCTACTTTTTGTAGCAGATAAAAGAAACAGCCTAGCAATGAAAGTCCTTTTCCAATGATTGAGCCATGGCTCAATGTATAGGGCCACTCTATGCTTTCTGTCTTCTAGACCATCCAATTGCAGAGGGACTTTGTTTTCTCAAAATGCGGGCCAAGAGTCTGCTTCAGAATCACCTCTATTGGCTATTGAAAATGCACACAAACATGTAAAAAATGGAAGTACAGTGCTACAGTTTGAATGTTTGTGTCCTTTTCCTCCCCAAATTCATAGATTGAAACCTAATCACCAGATGGTGGCAGGACGTGGGTCTCTGGGAGGTGCTGAGGTCCTGGGGCTGCAGCCTTATCAGTGAGGAAAGAGTCCTTATCAAAGAGACCCAGAGAGCTCCCTGCCCTTCCACCCTGTGAGGACCCAGGAGAAGGCACCATCTAGGAGCCAGGAAGCAGCCCTCTGCAGACCCCGCGTCTGCCCCACCTGGACCTTGGGCTTCCAGTCCGAACAAGCTGGAAGGTGGGGGTGTCTCCATGGGACTCAGAGGAACAGGGCCTGCACCCGGGACCTAACTTGAAGCAGGGAGAGAGCCCACTGCAGGCTGCCCTGCCCTCTCTGTCTCCTGAACCTTGTTGTACAACCTAGATGTTAAGCATTTATATCATGTGGCTCCTGTGGGGAAGCTCAGAGAACTAGGATACCGTGCGGCTTGTGTAAGTCTTCCTATGATTTCAGATGAGGAGAGTTGGTCCTGGGGTTGTTTAAATGATATCTAATTCTGTGACCTTGGAAAACCCCTTTGACTCCATGTTCCTGTCTGTCAATACTGATGATGCCAAATGAAGATGTTTTCCACTCTCTCTTTTTACAGCACAGTTTTAATCACTAGTAGAGATGTACCACCAATCTACTGCAGAGAATAGGACACTGCACAACGTTGGCGATTTCTATTAACATAACAACCATATCCCTGGGATTCATATCCTCCCAATTTTAAATAAACATTTTAAAACATTAAGTATTGCAATGCACATTAGCACACCGGGGATTTACATTTATTGATGTAGGAATAGAATCTAGAAGAAATAACCAATCCAGAAGCCAAAAACCTCATTCTGAAAGAAGTAAACTATGAATAATTATAATTTTACTAAAACAAACCACCCTCCCCACAAAGAAACTGCGATAATGCTTGTATCTCCTGCCTTGAAAAGACTTTGAAAATAAGATAAACCAGATTACATTTTTCTAAAATAAGGAAAAAGTTCATCAGAATAATTGAGAATAATGAGAAGCTTTTCTCCAACAAGCAAAGGAATTATAAAGATTTTTGTCCTCATGTAGACACTGGAAGTGATAAAATGTGATCCTGATGCTCCAAGGACCTATATTGATCTAACAGTCCGTTCTTTATCAAGCCATGGGCTTCCAATGGAAACAGCACAGAGATACCCCCTGCCAAGTTAGTAGCCAAAGGAGCCTCTATACAGAGAACATTAAAGCAATCAGTTCTTCTATCTTAGAAACAAAACCAAAGCCCCCCAAGGATGCTCCAAAGAGATGCACATTTTAACAAGCTGCTCCCAGGGTAGTAGGCTCTTCTCTGGTTGTTGCTTTAGAATCTAAAAACATGGAGAAGGTTAAAGGATGGAGCCAGAATTGGCGTGTTTATTTTCCAGCTGTGTTTCTTTAAACTCCTGGGAGCAATTTAAAAGGTGTGTTAAGCTGGGCGCGGTGGCACACACCTGTAATCCCAGCACTTTGGGAGGCAGAGGCAGGAGGATCGTGAGTTCAAAGCCAGCCTTACCAATAGTGAGGTGCTAGGCACCAGGATCGTGAGTTCAAAGCTAGCCTCAGCAATAGCGAGGTGCTAAGCAACTCAGTGAGACCCTGTCTCAAAATAGGGCTGGGGAGGTGGCTCAGTGGTTGAGTGCCCCTGGGTCCAATCCCTGGTACCTCAAAAGAAGAAAAGTGTGCTAAGGAATGGGAGAGGTTGGGGTTCCTTCTCTTTTGGAACTGCAGAAACACAGCTGAGATCTTTTGCGTCAGCTCCTGTGATGTGCCCTTGCTTCCTGCTCAAACCATTCGATGGCAATTGGACCTGGAGAAGAAAATGAATTTATTTTGCTTCCAGCATTGGGCTTATTTAGTGAACTTCCATCTATACCCCAGGAAAGATTTGTTAATGTGTGGATATATTTTAGGTGTGGGGAGAGAGGGATCCCATAGGCATCTGGAGGATAGAGATCCCGGAAGCTGCTGAGCATCTGCACTGCCCATCGCTGCCCTATGATGGGGAATTATCCAGCCCTAGAGTCAGTAGAGCAGAGGCCAAGAAGCCATGGGCTGGGTTTCCACCTTGGGAACCTTGGAATGTTCCTTGGCTGAGTCTCACTCCAGCTGGGGCTTGATGATCCAGGTTTCCAGAAGAGTCCTGAGCGATCCACACCTCCCTGCAGCTCAGCTTCTCCCCAGCAGCACACGTCTGGCCAGCAGCCTTCACAGTCACTTGTGTGTGATGTCATGCCAACTCTGCCCCATCAGTCTGTGCCAGGGAGCCCACCGTAGCAGAGCTCGGGTCTGCACCCGCTGCCTGGCCAAACAGTGTGTGGTACAGCTGTGTTCGCATTCAGTTTTGTTTGCAAACATGGGCCATCTGTGACGTCCTCTGTCAGTGGGTCTCAACAGATGTGTGTTCAGTAGACAGCAGGGGACGTTCTTTCCCTGGCCAGGGCTCTCTGTGCAAAGGAATGAATGTCCCAGGGTCCAGTTTAATAAAAGCTCATTCATAATAATCCACTGACATTAGAATAGACTCACAGAACTCCCTGGAGACTGGAGGTGGCAGCTGCCGTGTTGACCAGCGCATTCTGCAGACCCAGATGTCAAGTTCTGAGGCTCCTGTTCCCAGGTCTCAGGAAGGGGAACCCGATCCCTTCAATGTTACTTTGTTCTTTGTGACTTACTTCAAAATTTTTTTAAAAATTGTATTTGATTCTACCTCAACTAAATTTTTTTTTTTTTTTGGCCTAAAGTATGACCTAGAATTTACCACGGACACCAAGAGCTAATCCCTGTTTATCCCTAAGATAGAACTTAGCCCTCACAATCACACATCATTTCTGTTATTCCTGCCACAATCGGAATTGAGGGAACATTTATTGTATTTTAACACATCAGCATAGAATATTATTGCTTATAAAACACATTCCCTGGTATTTCCTGGTATGCTCAGGAAGAAAGAAAAAAGATGAGCTGGCTAATAGCTAAACCACAAACATGTAGATAATGCAAGCTGGAAAGATGATACGTTGGGTATTTTTTCCCCTGTAATTAGATTTGCATGGAGCCTCTACAATTATTAGTGTGAAGTGTTACACCGGAATAATTCGTTCTTATGTGAACGTGTCGTTGGAGAAGTCTTCAATGCTGGACCATCTCTGTAGCCTGTACCCAGCCCTCCAACTCAGGAAGCTCTGCCTGCCCACTTGAAATGCCAGCCTCGCTCAGGAAGGCCTCTGAGGCATTCCATCCGGACTCAGAAGTGGATGCTCAAGTGCCCTTTCTCGCTTGCCCCCTAGAGTATGCTCTCTGCACACCAGAGATTCCAGGGGCGTCTCCCGCAGTGCATAGAGAGAGTCAGGTAGGACTTAGGTCGCCAGGAAGCCGTGGATCTTCCAGCAATCCAAGCCCATGGCAGGTTTGTGCAGATCTGGCTGCTTGGATTCTGAAATCTGCCCTCTACACCAAAGACGGGCAGCCAGACTCACTTTTGCGGCATGTACAGCATTTCAGCAGGCAGCATCTCTCCTGCAGCCAGACCTTGCGTCACCTGTCGCTATGTTAGCAACGCATTTGAGCCACCAGGCACTGACACTAAATTCAAGCATGAGCCAAAGAGAGCTATGGGATGGACAAGTCTGGTGACATTCTTCCAAAGACAAAAAATAACATACTGGCAAGGACGCAGAGAAAGGGGGACTCCCTTGTGCCATTGGTGGGACCGGATGAAAACCAGTATGGAGGTTTCGCAAAAAATAAAACAGGAATAGAATTATCACAGGACCCAGCAATTCCACAGCTGAGCATATATCCAAAGGAATCAAAATCAGGACGTGGAGACATCTGCAGTCCCAGGTTCATTGCAGAGCTGTTCGCCACAGCCAGGAAAAAGAATCGGTGGAAGCGGCCAGCCCTGGGTGTGCGCCATGAATATTCATAGCTACTATGCGTCAATTAAAAATAAACACATGTTTTAAAAAGCAAGATGAGTGCTCAAACTCTAAGTCTAGCAAAAACACTTTCCCTGAATAGAAAAAGCCTTCAAGATACTGTGTGATAGCTTAGGTTACTGTATCCCAAAGCAACAGGACAAGTGGTCTTTTATTTTAAATTAGCCTCAGGGAATCCAGTAAGGCTGCCTTCTATTTCCTGAGAAGCAAAAAACGTTTGATTCATTAATTGTAAATTGCAATGCGTGTTTAGAGTCTTTCTGCTGTGGTGGAGAAGAGCAGGTGCGCTGGGAAAGGAGCTGGGATTTTGAAGACTTTCTGATTGATGTTTATAAGGCAAAAAAACAAAGGATGTTTTCACACGCGCTGCCCGGGTTCCTGTCTGTTCTTGACTCTTGCTAATTGAAAGAGCTGCTTTGTTTTGAAAGTCTGATGCCTTCCTTAAGACCAGGCTACCAGTCTTATCAGACTGTGTCATTTATATTTATCGGACGTTTGAGGATGATGATATTTAACTAGAAAATTCGATGCAGTATGTATAGATTATGGACATTGACATTGACACAGTTACACAAAAAGCGTTCATGTTTGATTGTCTGGCTCTAAAGAAGAAAATGGGTGTGTAATTCACCTTACTTGTCTCTCCAAATCCCTTACCTGTTTTAGCTCCCAAGCAACTCTGTGCTAGATTAAAAGGTGGAGAAATAGGAGGCATCAGATAAAAGCACAAACGACAAGACAAGGTTGTATCCACATCTTGTTTGCTGTGCTAATTCAATAAAGTTTCTTAACCTCTCTGTTCATCTTTTTTTCCCTTCCATTTGCAAAATGGAATGGAAACTGTTGCCCTTTCACATGAGAGAGATGTGAAAGTTAAATACACATGATGACATGTTAGTGGAATAGTGTGGGACCCTACACACTGTAGAAGTGTTGCTGTTACTGTTATCACAGATACTAAATCAACCTTAGCAAATAGTAATTACTGTTCCCAAGGCCACAACGACATATTTGTCCTTTACATGGAGGTCTGATTCCACAGCTCTTTCCTAAGGACAGCTTTGCTGATGGGAGTTTGGATCTGATATCCTGAATTCTTTTCTCAACTTTCTGGAGCTTAGATTCCATGAAGTAGGACATATTCCTCTTTGGTCTGTTTCTTTATTGGTGGACCCTGACAGCAGGTATCTCTTCTCAGTACGATTCCTGTGATCCTCAATGGTAGGATAAGTGCCCAATAATTTTAAAGTCTGTAAAAATTATGGCGAATGGAAAAGTTTCAAGGTACTGTGATTTCCCATAATATCAAACCAACTCCATATTTTCTAAATAGATAGATAATATTAACCAAACCCCAAACTCTGGCCATGTAATATTTAACGTATTTCTGGTAAACATGATCCTCTACCTCAAGAAAGAAGATGTGGCTGAACGTGGTGGTGCACACATGTAATCCCAGCAGCTAAGAAGGCTGAGGCAGGAGAATTGCAAGTTGGAAGCCAGCTTCAGCAACTTAGGCCCTAAGGAACTTAGCAAGACCCTGTCTCAAAATAAAACACAAAAAGTGCGGGGGATGTGCCTCAGTGGTTAAGCACCCCTGTGTTCAATCCCCAGTACCAAAAAGAAGAAAAAAGATGTGAACAGCTTTTGGACATAAGCAGCTTATAAAGAAGAATATCCGGGTGGAGTAAGGAATGAATAATAGCTGTGCCATTTAAATTCCTGCAAGGTTCCTAGAACTTAAAGTAAAAGGAATTTTTCTCCCCGGTGGTGCTGGGGATTGAACCCAGGACCTTGTGCATGCTAGGCAAGCACTCTACCAACTGAGCTATATCCTCAGCCCCATTAAAAGGAATTTTGACTTTGGCACCATACACTCTAAAGTTGGCTGAAACTAAATATATTTCAATGATCTGAGCTTGCATTGGCATCTAAATATATATATATAACCTTCTACTACCCTCAAAGCCATGTCTTATGTTATCCAGAATTTTCTATCTTTGCATCAGAAAAGAAAACATGTGGACATTCATGAGAGGCTTTAGGTGAAGATGAACTATGGAATCTATTTATTAGTCTTATTTATCCAGTGGAATACTATTTAGCCTTCAAAAAGGTCTTATTGTGTCATCTATTATAACTGCATCGTCTTTTCACGTAAGTTTTAGAATCATCTTGTACACGTGTACCATCTTGGGCAATCTTATCTTTGGGTAGCCTTGGCACATACAGTTTAAATATTTGAAAACATCAATCCACCTACATGTTTTGCTTCTGCTTTACTGAAATTAGAAAATGCTGCCTTTCCCAATGGATTTGTGCTTCTGTATCTTTTCTGTTTATTAAGCTTGATAATATGCAAAAGATCAACACCTAGAAAAACAGAATTTCACCAAGAGAAGTGTCGAGAAAAAATTCCCTCGGCTTCTACCTGTAAGCATTCCCTACACCTGTCCTAAGCCCCCAGTTTGAGACAACTTTCCAAGGAAATAGTTCCACCCACAGAGCTTGCATAGAATAAGGACCATGCTTCTCTAACTGGATCCCCATTTTTGCGGTTGAACCTTTTGAAATGTGTCAATGACAGCAAGATGAAAAAGTCACATTTTCCCTTAAATGACTGCTTTGTAGAAATGAATCTCTCCATTGTCTGTTGGACTTCAAACAACGGGGTGGTCCTTCTGGACCTTTGAAGTCAGCCTAATGTGTGCAGAAGCCGCCGAGAAAGTGAATGAAGTCCTACAGACACAAGTGTGGAAGGCGGGATCCCAGGGTTTCTCCAGATGCGGTTTCCTGGGAAGCTGGCAGGCCCCGCACCTGGAACCGGGTCCCTCACCTGCGCATCTCTGAATTCACGTGGGGAGTTGGCTCCATCTCCCTGTCTGTCTTTACTGCTTGCAAGCCTTTGCTGTTATTTTTCATTTCCTCCTATTCATTAATCAAACTGTATTTGATTTGAGGATGCTATTCATTAATCAAACTGTATTTCTCACTTGTACTGTGGGAGATGGCATTCACTGGACCTGCCTATCCTAAAACTTAAAGACAACCTCTTTGGGGACAGAGAAGATGCAGGCCAGGCCCCGGTAAACACAACCAAGAGTCGGTGTTACTCGGAGACTAAATTCAAGTGCCTGCTTTGTTTGCTTATCAGCTAAAGACTTGAAACTCTCTCCTGCTAAATTTTATTACATTTTAGGATGGGAAAAACACTTTCTGGCTCCACATGATACCAGTTTTCCAGCACTAATAATGTCTTTCCCAGCGGGCAGACTGCTCAGCTTTCCGTAGTCAGCAGGTCTGTGCTCATCAAACGAAGAGCTTCATCCATCAGTAGAAAAGATGCCTATGGGGAAATTTAACTCATTCGTAATGATGTCATTGTTCCATACGGGTCCCCGGGTAGGGTCCCCGTTGCTGATTTCCAAAGCCACCCTGCTGAAAGTGGTGTCCACCAAGCCAATCATATGGAAATAAGTTACAGACCTCTTTAGCCAAAATAGCCTCCACTGTCAAATTTGACCAAGAAGCCAAATTTTCTGATGTCATTATTCTTTACATCTGTTGAATCCCAGGCAGAGAAAGCTCTCCTGAAAACATGGGAGAGCCCTTGGCAAGGTGGATTCATAGAAATACATAGAGATGCTCCGTGGTAACTTCCCATCTGGCCAATGTTACAAAAAGTGTTTTGGGAGTTTGTGGGTGTGTGTGTGCCAGGAATTGAACCCAGGGGTGCTTAACCACTGAACCATGTCCCCAGCTTTTATTTTTTATTTTGAGACAAGGTCTAAGTTGCTTAGGGCCTTCCTAAGTTGCTGAGGCTGGCCTCTAACTGCCAATCCTCTTGCCTCAGCCTCCCAAGCCATTGGGATTACAGGCGTGCACCACGGTGCCCGATGCAATCTAATTTCTTGATCAGCTTAATGTTAGAGTTCAACTGCTTCCATTTTTCCATTTTCACTTTTTGTGCCTATGCTCTCCTTTGACTTACCAAGTTTTACACATTTTTAAAATTGTTTGAAATAAATGTTGTGTGTACATTTAGAGTATACAACCTGATGTGGTAGAAGACATGCAGACTATTACAAGGTTACTGTGGTGAAGCAGATTAACGTACGTCACATCGCTGTTATATAATCGTCATTGTTTCTGTAGCAAGGGCAGCTCGCATCCGTGCGGTTACCACGAATCACAGAAACAGTGCAAACCTGCTCACTAATGACGAAGCACATCTCCACGTTATCCTCTACTTTACAGAAGAACAGATTAGCCCATTATTAATTCCAGTATTTGGGGGCATTCCTTTCCCTGAATTGTTTCTTCCAGGTTCAATTTCCTTTGTTCATGTTTTTCAGATGTAAATTTAATCAAGGAGTTTAAAAGACCTGTCAACTTTTAGTTTGTTGCAGTTTTGACCTTAGACGATTTTAGCCAGCATCAGCAGATAGACTACATGGGCAGGTAGGTAGGTACGTAGGTAGGTAAGTAGGTAGGTACATACAGACATAAATGAATAGATGGATAGCTAGCTATAAGTGGTAGTTAGATATGATGGATTAATACACACATGGTAATAGAAGATAGATAATAGAGTGATAAGTGCAGATGATAGATAATGTCTGTATGGATAGATAATAGACAGGTGGGTGGGTAGGTAGGTAGATAAATGATAAATGAGATAGATAGATAGATAGATAGATAGATATGCAAACACATAAACCATCCACTACCAGTCCTAAATATTTCCCCAGGCCACTGTGGGTGGTGTGTCTATGCCCTTGAGTGTTTCTTCAATATAACCAATTTTTTAAAATCTCAAATTAGCTTCTCTTCTGTTTGATGAAATGGAAAGTCCAAAACAGTGAAGCAAGACGTTGAGTTAAAAAAAGAAAAAACGAAGAAAAAATTGCTTTTTCTATCACCCTCCTAGAGGTGAAGATGGTTTTCTTCCAAAAAGATACAAATACTTGCAGGGTTTTCCATTCCTGCTGCTTCCATGTTGGTAATTCTTCCACCCCAAGACGAGACACAGTGAACACTCAAGCTGGACGTGATTGCTCAAGACATAGAAAGCAGAGAAAGGCAATTTCTCCAACTTTCCCACATTCACCTTGATTGACACACTGTCCGCCTAAGCCAAGTCCTCCCACACGTAATGCGTCCTGCATAAGGCACGTTCTTCAGATCTGAGACGGTGCATGCCCTCTGGGGGTTTCCTTCTCCCTGACCGTTTGTGCAATGGGGCCCCATAAGCCAGCCTTGAGCTTGAGGGAGCTCACAATGTGGGCCAGGTCTCAACACATGTGTTTCAAGACAAAATTCTACGCCTTTTCATTTCATTTGTAATTCTCCATTAAGCTACATGGATGTTAACTTAGACAAAGTATGTTTAAAGTATTTGTTTCTAAAGTGAAGGGGTGCTTTTAAATTTATATCCCAGGGGCCAGGAAACACTTTCTGTCATCTAAGAAATAGTTGAAGATCCATAACCATCTTGTCTCTCTCACAACTGTTCCGTGTGCCTTTGTGGCAGGAAAGCAGCAGAAACAATAGAAGCGGGCAAGCCTG
This sequence comes from Xerus rutilus, assembly GCA_028644305.1. Lineage (NCBI taxonomy): Eukaryota > Metazoa > Chordata > Mammalia > Rodentia > Sciuridae > Xerus > Xerus rutilus. Next base: position 2,894 of record JAQQSJ010001600.1, on the reverse strand, counting down.
TGTTCCAATAAAACTTTATTTAACAATGCATCAGGAGGACGATCACAGACAGCCGTTTTCCAAGCCTGTTTCACACCATCATGGATGCTAACTTATGTCCATTTGCATTTCGCTGCCCTCTCCACTGAGGGTGAAGTGTGTGCATCTGCCACAAGCCTACAACCCAAGAGGATTTGAGAGCGGGTTTAGCCATTTTCTATGTCTTATCCCTTACCATGATCATCAAAAATCACTTTCAGGGGACAGAAGATTTTATAATGTAGTATATTGATGCTAATCTTAGGATAGTGGCAATATACTATTTATAGTATATGGTAGACTAGTACATAATATATTGTATATAGAAAGTATACAATATACTATATAGTATTAGTATTATGCATATAGTATTATATGATATACAATACTATAAATACTAGTACAGGATTATTAGTACTAATAACATAAACTTGGGAAACACGCTAGCCAATTAGCTCTAGGAAAAAAAGTGGCATGTTCCAATTGTATAGAAACAGATACCCCACTAACAAGATTTTCATCCAGCCAAAGCCTTGAGGATTTGATACAGCATTTATATAAGGTCAGAAAATTAATGCAGATCACGCTTTACTTTTGATGAAATTTTCTGTTAATTATTGCACATTTTACCGTATTGACTTCTTGAAATAAAATGCTAAAAATACTACTTCTCCCTTTATAAATATCTCCCAGAATCTGACATAGTTTGAATCTCTGTTGTAGGCTGGATTGTAGATCCCCCAAATTCACGTGTTGAAATCCTAAGCACTAGTACTTAAAAGCATGATTTTTGTCTGAGATGGGGCTTTTAGAGAACTGATGGAGGTAAAATGAGGTCATCAGGGTGGCCCTGATCCAATAGACAGGTCCATATGGGACGAGGAGAAGAGGACACAGATGTGTGTGCCTTTAGCTCACAGCTACATGGCGTGGTGAACTAGGCTGTGTGCTCGGTGGTATTGTCGGAGCAGGTCACATCTGGCATTTTGGCAAGTGGAGCCACAGCGGCTGGAGTACCTTGCTTTGGTGCACGTGTGTTCTGCACCAGTGGAATCATGCAGGATACGCAAATCATAAGGAGGCCGTGGCGTCCTCCGAGAAGCCCTTGACTGTATTCTTCAAAGCTGTCTTTTGACACAAAGCATCTGTCAACATGTCACATTATATTAAACGAACATTAAATGTCACCCACCATAAAGTGTCAGATGACACGTGTTGAGAGGGCTTTCTGAACACAACCCATATCCAATAGCACTTGCACCCAGGTGTCCCCACCCGACATGTAGTTATTGCAGTCTACCGTGGCAGCACCAAGCCAGTCTTGGGAAATCAAGGTCAGTGGAAGAGAAGGAGTGGAACTCAGTCTCACCTCTGATTGACAAGCTCGCTGCCTGCAGAACCCTGCTTCCTAGAGGACTGGCCTCCTGTGCACCAGGCACGAGTCTGGACCAAGGGAAGATGCTGACGTCACACGTATGGGTTGCACCTTGGAATTTTTATTTCTTTTCCATTCTCTTTGCAGCACAACCAGATAGGCCAAGGGAGACTGAGAATGCCAAAATACACACCCCGTTTGCCTGCCAGAGAGAGAATAATTAAACCTGCAGTGATGAGGTAGTTGTGGTGGGTTTCGCAGCAGGAATTCATGGTGCAAATGAGCCACGCCTCCTCGGTTTCAGATAGTCCCCGAAATGCACTCTTACTTTTCCTGGTTAGATTGAAGAGATAGCAGCAATCTTGCGTTAAAAAGCTGACAAATGGAACAGTAGGCCAACAGAAAATGCCATTTACAATTTTTCTTCGACTAGAATAAATATTACTTATATTTTTCTCCTCTAAAATGCTGTATTACTTTTATAATGTTATATAAAAATTACTTGCATTACTTTATAATTTGATATAAAAATTTTATAATTTTTATTTAAAAAGAATATGAGAATCAATTTAACTTTTTTTTTAACTTGGAAAGTTTTAGTTGATTCTAAAAGTTTTTTTAAAATATCTTCCTGTCAATATCTTCCTTTTTTTTTTAAATTGAGCTGTACTATAGTTATCATAAAATATGTTAGCTTTCTGTTACTATAACAAATAGTACTTTTGTGTTAGTCAGCTTTCTGTTGCTGTAACAAATACCAGAGACAATCAACTTATAAAGAGAAAAGGTTTATTTTGCCTCAAATTTTTAAAAAAAAATTTAACAATATTTTTAGGTGTAGACAAACACAATACCTTTAGTTTATGTGTTTAGTTTTAGGTGATGCAGAGGATCAAGCCGAGTGACTCATACATGATAAGCAAGCTCTCTACCATTGAGCTACAACCCCAGCCCTTGCCTCCAAGTTTTAGAGGTTTCAGTCCAGGACCATTTGGCCCCACTTCTTGTGGGTCTGTGGTAAGGCATCATGGTAGAGGCACTTGGCAGAGCAAACTGCTGACTTCCTGGCTGGGACACAAAAGAGAGGAAAAGGAAGGGGTCAAGGCACAGCAAACCCCTTCAAGGCCTGCCTCCAATGACTTAAAGACCTCCCTCTAACCTCCATCTCTGAAAGTCTCCACCAATTCTTAATATTCCAAGCTAGACACTGAACCTTTAATACATGGGCCCTGGGAGGACTCTTAAGATCCAGACTGTGACAGAGGTGCACAGGCAATGCTTTGTTAACTGCTCACAAAGTTGGACAAATACTTCACCACCAATTCCAGAACAAACACCTTCCTTAACCCCAGGAGGAATGCTGTCTCTCTTAGCCACCACAAGCCCTCCCCACCACACCAACAAATCCTTTTCCATCCCCACCCCAAGGGAAACATTTATTTCCTTTTTTTGTCCCTGATTTGCCCAACTAGATGTGGCATCCGAAAGGAATGATATTACC
>JAQQSJ010001599.1:0-13790 GCA_028644305.1 Xerus rutilus | reverse complement strand
AAGCAGCAAAGTTTATTGAGGAAATAGGCACACAGGCCAATCGATTGGGGTCAGCTCTCCTTTCCTTCAGAGAGTGACCCCGAAGTGAGGGTTTCAGAGGTTATTATAGGGTGGGCTAGCTACATGATGCAGGAAAACATGATTTGGCAGGTATTCAACCTATAGTTATTTACAGTTCAACCGTGACAGTGCCTCCTATGTTTCCTTTCAGTTCCTGGAACTTTAGGTAACTGGCCAGGGGGTCTGGCAGCTTGTGGTTTTGCACCCCCATCCGTGAGAAGCAAGCATAGCAAAGCATTAATCACAGAAGCACAAAGAGCAGGTTAGCTGATACATGCAGGCCTGAGCCAGAGTGACTCCATTTTGAGTTAGGATTTTACAGCTGCCAATGAGTCTAAAAAAAATGTCAAGAGTAAAATCTAAATGTAAAAAAATATTTTAGAAATTTCCTTCATTTAGGAACTGGGTCAGGTGGCCAAAAGAATAGACAATATCAGTTTCTATAGATGGTAGAGTAAAACTAGAGAGTTTTATAAGATCTTTCTTTCTTTCTTTCTTTCTTTCTTTCTTTCTTTCTTTCTTTCTTTCTTTCTTTCTTTCTTTCTTTCTTTCTTTTTTGTGCTGAGGATTGAACCCAGCACCTCATGCATGCAAGGCAAGCATGCTACCACTGAGCCACAATCTCAGCCCCAAGATTATTATTTTTAAGATATGTAAAAACATCATTTTGTCTAGGAAATTTGGCTTTTGTCTCTCAGTCAGCCTCAGGTAGTCACAGAAAACTCCAAAAACTTAAAGGGTTTACAGAATAATGTCCAACTATTGGAGGTGACCTGAAAGTTTTTTAACCATGACAGTCCAGCTGATAAAACTTTTCCAAATTTCCAGAGCAAGATTTTGGTGGCTGCTGTCCAAGAGACCAGAAAAATCAGAGACCCCCAACGTGAGGAGGCTCACCCAAGGAGAAATTGTGTCAGAGAGAAATGGGGCACCATTTGTCTATATTCCCTTAACTGTTTTCACCTCTGATAAGTGAAACAACATCAGGACAAAAACTAAGAAAGCTTTTAAAATTCTATTTTTTTAAGTTCATGATTTTGACCTGGTGCTCCTAGGTTAATTTGTTTTTCTGATTAGACTTATTTTATCTAACTGTAAAAGTATTTTTTACACTGTTTCATTCAGAGGCCAATTTACAAGAATTAGCTTTTAATCTAATTGGTTTTAAAAAATAAGCTACAAGGGCTTGGTTTATTTGTTTGTTTTGTGTAGGTACACTGGAGTATTGTCAGTCTACATATGTTTGGTACCAAAATTGGCATATGAGCTCATAAATTAAAATTTAAAAATGGATGCATATATGTTTCATTTACGTAATTCAAATAGTTGAATATAAATTGGGTGAACAAATAAAAGTAAAAATGTCTTTAAAATTACTAACTCACAAGCTTCTCTAGGTAATCAAAGAGTTGTTAATAAAATGTTAATTTCTATAAAATGTCTAATATCTATTATTTCTAGGATTTTTCTTCAACAGGAAAAAAATGACTGATGCTGTTCAATGTACTTGTCTGATATCTTGGTTTTTAACAATAAGTAAATTAGATCTGACATGTATGAGATTGGTCACTGATATGTTTGTTAGAGACATCTGATTGGTTTATGAAGTTAAAATGCTAACTGTTAAATATAATACCAAGTAATCTTAATTCCTTAAATCCCTTAAGGTATTATACTTAAACATTATTGTTGTTTTCATAAACTGGTAAATTTTAAAAAAGGAGATTCAAATTACGATGTGTCATCACTTTAAAAAAGATTATATAAAGGGTCTAAAGGTTTCAACTATATTTCAATTAGAATATATAAATAACAAAATATTTCATCTTATTAAAATAGGGTAATTGTCTAAATTTAAGATTTCCTAAGGGTTATTTCAGAGTGTGAGCAAAAAGAGATACCAACAGATTAAAAGATTATAAGTTCTAAATATAAAAATATATTTGGTAAAAGGAAAAACATATTTCCAGATAAAAATTCTTTATATGGTAAAGTTGTAATACATCAAAGTAAACAAGAGGGTCTAACAAAGTGATAAAAAGGTCTATATAAATAATGGGTAAATTTTAAAAGGTTTGTGTGTAACTAAGTTGGTTATATATATGTAACAGAAATAGTTAAAGCTATTCAAGGTTTTTCCCTAAGGTCAAATATTAATTTACTAGTATAAACCAAAGTTCAATCTGTTAAAATGTCAAAGATTTTTTAAAACATTAATTCATTGCTAATATTTTACTGAATTTTATTCTTTAGAAAAACTAGTCTTGGAGAAATGAAGGTTTGAACCACTATGATTAAATCACAACTGTTATATTACAGTATTGTACTACAACACAGAGTATATATTTTTCTTTAAAAGTTAAACTTGATTAATATAAAAACATCAATGTAATTGTGGTACTATTACTATTCTTTACATATTAAATGTGTTCATATCTTTCAGGTATAAAAGTCTTTAAAGTAAAAGGAGTAAAGAACATTTTTATCAAGCTCATGTTCTACAAATTGAGGTTGTAAGAGTCATTATAGTCTTAAAAAGATAACAAGTTTTATTGGAGATTTATTTATATCATTTGATATTTTGTATCCAAACCTCAACTTTATGTTACCTTTTACACTGGGATATAAAAAGTTTAAGGTTTTTTTTTTTTTAAAAGAGCTTGACCTGTTTAAAGGTTAATAATGTAACTCAAGAAACAATATGTGTAAACTTTATAAAATGATATCTAAAAGAGGAGACAAAAATCAGCTTCAGAACTAAAACATTTTACCTAAAAAAGCCCCACCTTACCTGAGATAAGGCTCTTCTTCCCATTTCACAGCATGTCAAAATGGCTTCAAAGTAGGCCAAACTTCAGTTCATTTAAAGTTGTGTACAAAAGATTGATTTTTGTTAAAAAGATTATTGTGATCTCCAAAAGGGGATATAATATATAATTCAAAGTTCAAGATTATGTGCAAACTAAGCACATATTTACTTTTGTTATTTTTTAAAAATTTTCTTTGTGAGTTATAAACATTAAAGTTAAAGCCCAGTACTCTTACTTTAAAACTGGTTAGACTGACTTGCTGGATGTTTAAGGCCACGGCTTAAAGATTAAGGTTAAAATAAAGGGGCCAAGAAAACCAATTTTTGGCTCTTGCTCTCTGAGTCAGCTTGAACCCAGGAAATAGGGGGAAAAACTTTGCGACTCTGGGCCCATAACCTCGCATTCAGGGAGATTAATAAGACCACTAAAGAATGGAAAGCCAGTCAGTGCAAATGCTGCAAAAGAGGAGGGTCACTAGACAGGGGAGACATCCTTGATGCTTCCAAGGGAAGCCACATGGTCAATAAGACCTTGATTCATCCTAGCACAGATGACACTAGTGGAGCTAAAAGACTGCTCACATGTTCCCCAAGAGTGTCCCTCAACAGAACTCAGCTGACTCTTAACAATAGATAGAAACAAGGTTCATTGGACCATCTTGATCTTAAACACCTAACAAAAACAGTTAAAACCAAAACACAGCCATTCCTGGGCATTGAAAAAAACACAATAGTTATTTCTAACATAGGATGTACATTTGGGTTAGGCCCCAAGAATAAGTAAGTCTAGAAGCAATGAAAGAGATTCTTAGACAACAGTGCCTAATAATTATCAAGAAAAATGGCCAGTCAGAAGTTTTTTACTCAGTTCAAGGCCTGCAGATCTTCCTAACCTCCTACATATGTAGACTTAGTCAATGTTTGCTGGTATGATTCTATAGCCCTCAGTAAAGTAATTAACTAAGTGTTGTGTTTATATTCCTGATTACTCTGACAATATTAAAGATTTAAATTCCCAAATTAAGGCCTTATTGGGATGTGTTAGGCCTTATTATGGGGATAACTTCTCAATTCTTGCACCTGTTGGTAAGAGATCATTGATTTCTATTATCTTCATGATATTCATTGACATGTTCCAGATGCTGCAACATTTATTGTGTGTTGATCTCATTTCAGTGCTCATGTCTTTTGTTTCTCTCATAGAGGCACCCTCCCTAGGTGAATTTACAACCTGTTCCTCCTGAATCAGAATTTTATCATGGACCCCTTGACCCAGTTTCTAAAAATGGACCCCAAACTGCTTGCCCCACTGCACATCACCCCTTCTCAGTATAAAGCAGCAAGAGCAATTGTCACCCTTTTCCTTACAGCAGTAGGAGGTCCCTAAAATTAGAGGGGAATATACAATGTAAACAGGTAATCAATTCAAATCACAAAATGTAGGCTTGTTTGTGTCCAAAAAATGTTGTAAAGTCTGAGCTGCTAAAACAACACATTTTGTAAGTCAAACTTCCACCTCTAACCTTCAGTTCCCATAAAACTCTTCTAGATCTATTAAAGAGTCATCCTCTTTCTAAATCAAACAGAACCTAATGTCACCCAGGACTCTTGGTTATGTTTAAACCCAGAACAACTTTGCTCTGTGGGACTAGATACAAATTCCTCTGTGGGCTCTTCCCTTCAATAGATAAATGGCTCCAGAAAGTATTAGTTTTGCCTGTTTATCGGGAGTAAGTCCCTACTTATCCCTACAGCTTTTTGGCACATCACAATAAAACAAATTTTGTGTAACTATTTCCATTATTCCCCAAGTGTACTATTACAGTAGATAGACTAAATGGGAGTATCTGGGGCTCATACACTGTCCTTGGAGGGGAAGACCCCATTCTAGTCCCCCTATTGGTGGGTCTAGTGATTGCAGGATCTTTAACCCTGGCTACAACACCACTTTTAACTAGAAATAAAAATTTCAGAATCCTGAACAAAAAGATAGATCTAGGAGAATTATAACAATCAATAAGTAGACTTAAAACCTCTCTTGATTCCCTGACTAAAGTGGTATTACAAAACAGGAGAAGTTTAGATTCTTTATTCTTAAAATAAGGAGACCTATGTATGACATTAGGGAAAACATGTTGTTTCTACACTAATCATTCAGGAGTGGTAAGAAAGTTTATCTCTGATCAGGAAACAATTAAAATAAAGGGAAAAACAAGACAACATGAGGGAAACTAATATCAAAATTTATTCTACTGGTTACCCCTGGCTATCTACTCATATCAGCTGTAGCTGATCCATTGCTGTTAATCCTTTTGGGATATTTAATTGGACCCTGTGTCCTAAATAATGTGATTAAATACATAAAACAAAGAATACAATCTGTAAAAATAATGGTCCTCCATATTCATTACAATAAACAGTGTTCTGATGATGATAAATCAATGGTTTGATTAGTCCCATAAAGCCAGTGGGGAATGTTGTAGACTAGGTTAACATGAGGGACTTTGATTTAGCTAAGCCATCCATTTCAGTTCTTTATGATACTGTGCTTAACCTAGAACTTTGTCAATTATAAATGATCATAAAAAGCACCAAATGTGTCAGTTGCAAATGATCATGGAAAATACTGGATGTGTGCAGAATGCATGCACTGCCTCATACACATTGTTTCACTAAGGGCTCAATTCAGCTTCTGGACCCCTGCCTGCTTATAGATATGCTAACAAGAATGTGGGTTTTGCCTTTAAATACTCGGAAACTCTCAGGCTGAATGCTATTCCCTACGAGGTCTTGTAGGGAACAGTCATTGGTCTGCTAAGATATCACTGGGACTGGCCAGCTAATAAAGACTCTCCAATTTGAACGTCACTAGGACTTGGTGTGTTTTCCAAGTGGTCTGCCACAGAACACACAAACCTAGAGTCTCTGTACTGCTCCAACCTTCCCAGGGTATCAGAGTGTTTCAGGACCTTCCCCCAAATATAAAAGCTCAGGAATATCCACATAAATTTTGTATGGCTCAGATTCATCCCCACTGTTTTTAAGAGATTAAAGGCCTTAACAAAAATCTTAGAGAGTTTAGTACCTTCACTGCTGTCTTGATGGGGTTGATGGCCTTCTTCGGAATCTTAGTGAAGCTCAGGGCCTTTCCCAGGGTCACAGTTGTGTGTACAGCATTCACAAGAGTCTGAGTGGTCTCATTAACTTCCTAGGCATTTGGTAGAGCTCACTGCCATTTCCAAGGTCACAATGTACTGAGGACCTTCCACAGAGCCTCAAGGGAGCTCAATGTCCCACCCAGGGGCGCAGTGGAACTCAGGGCCATCCTCAGCACCCCATTATTTCTCTGGGTATTTTTTCTGTGACTCAGTGGGATGCTATATTAGTCATTATTTTGCTGATGTGACTATAAGACCTAACAGAATAATTTTAAGGAGAAAAATTTACTTGGGAGCTCATGATTTCAAGAGTCAGTCCACATACAGCTGGCTTGGGGCTCAAGGTGAGGCATAATATCATGTCAGAAGACTGTGGTGGAGGAGAGAGGCTCAAATGGTGATCAGAAAGCACAGAAAGAATCCACTCACCAGTTATAAACTATATACCCCAAAGAAATGCCCCTAATGCCCATCTCCACAAGCCACAGCCTACCTGCCTTTAATTACTACTCAGTTAATCTCTAACAGGGGATTAATTCACTGATTGGGTTAAGACTCTTATAAACCAATTATTTAACCTTTGAGTATTCTTGCATATCTCACCCAGGAGCTTTTGGGGGATGAAGCTCAAAATCTTCCCCCAGAACCCACTGGCATCAAGGTATTCAGGAGGCTCTCAGTGAATCCCAGGACCTTGTCCTGGTCCACAGTGAGGCTCTGTGCCATAAACAGGGTCATAGTGCTGCTCAGAGCTTTGGCCAGTGTATTACTGAGGTTCAGAGCATTTTCCATGATCTCAATGTGGCCTGAACTCTTGTCCATGATCTCAGTGGGGCTCATGGCCTTTATTCAGTGTCTCAATAGGTCCAAGTTCTTTTATAAGACATCAGTGGAGCTCAGGAATTTCCCAGAGTCTTAGTGAGTTTCAGAGTCCTCCCCAAAGTATCAAAGGGACTTAATATCATAAAAGGATCTTAGAGAAACTCATGATTTTCTCTAAAATTTCACTGACATTTGGGGCTGCCTGAATAAACTTAGTGGGCCTAAGATTCTTCCCTAGTGTTTGGGAGGCTAAAGGCCTTCACTAGAGTCTCAGTGGGGTTCAGTACCTTCACTGTTGTCTAAATGGGGTTCAGAATCTTTTTTGTGTCTCATTGGCTCTCAAGGCTTTTGTAGGTCATCAGTGTTGTTCATGGATTTTCCAAGTTTTTCAGTGGCACTCAGGGCCTTCCTGGTCACAGTCCTGCACAGGTATCATAGCCCTCAGGTTTCCCCATATCAGTTCTGTGCAGGGCCTTCCCTGTGTTTCAGTGGTCTCATTTCTTCCCCAGGCTTTCTGCTGGACTCATAGTTATTCCCCGTGTCTTAGTATAGTTCAGAACATGCCCCAGGTTCTCAGTGGGAGTAAGGCCCTTGGTCAGCATCTAAGTTGTTCTCAGGTATTTCCCCAAGTCCTCAGCAAGGTTCAGTGCTATCCCCAGAGCCTCAGTGAGGATGAAAAATTTCATAATGACTCATTTATTTCAGGGCTTTTAATTAAATCTCAGTGAATCCCAGGTACAGAATAGCTTCTCACTGAATCTTAATGCCATTTCCCAGTGTTCACCACCTTGCCCAGTATCTCTGCGGGGTTCAGTTTTATTTTCAGAGTCTCAGTGTGGCTCAGAAAGTTCTGAATGATGTACTGGGTGGAACACATTTCCCAGGCTTTCACTGAATCCCAGGGCCTTGCCCATGTTCCCAGTAGAGGTCAAAACATTGCCAGAAACAGTGCTATTCAAGGCTTTTTGCAATGTTTAACCTAGTGTCTTCCCTACATTATGGTGGGGCTTTGTGCCTTCCATGGAGGGCAAGTGTCTCATTGCTTTCCTAGGCACTCTGTGGAGCTCAGAGTACCTCCCCAAACCACAGTGACATTAAGGGCACCCCAAAAGACTTAGTGATGCTCAGGGCCCTCTCTACAGTCTTCATGGGATTCAGTGTCATGCCTAGGGTGTCAGTGGGACTCAGGGCCACTTCCATTGTCACAATGATATTCAGGGCCTTCTCCACTGCATCTGTGGAACTCATGGTCATCCTAAGTTTCTTAGTGTAGTTCAGGGATTTCACCAGGGTCTCATTCTGACTCAGCACTTTCTCCAATGATGTATTAGGATGCAGGGCAATTCCTAGGTCTCCTTAGGGATCCTACATGTCTCCTGAATATTACTGGGTCTCAGATCCTTTCCCGTAATTTCAGTGGAGCTTGGGTCTGTACACAGAATTATACTGGGGCTCAAATTCTCCCTCAATGTTTCTGGGATGGTAAAGGCATTCTCTAGTGTCTCAGTGGCTTTTAGGTTCTTCAGCATATAGTGGGACACCCTGCTTCACATAAAAGTAATTAAGCTTCTAGATAAATCTGCACATAATTGATCTTAGGACTATCAGCAGAAGAGCCTCTACAAAAGATTTCAGTGTAGTTGTATTACTAGGCCACTGGCTTGATAGAGATCAGCACTCCAAATGCTGAATGCCCCTTTACTAGTTTTTTCACAAATATTTATCGACTATCTAGTATAGTAACAATGTAATATTTTATAAAACTGTTTGCAAATACACAGTGTGGTAGGAAAGACAGATCTTTTAACAAGGCCTCTGGCTTTGAGCATGACATTCACATAGATGTTTACATTTCAAAGATAAAAGAGGATGTCACTGCTTGGGCTCCATTATAACAGCTGGCAGTGGGAGATAATAAAGAAAATAAGAAGTTCTTCCCTTCTCAGGTACTGTCCTTGAAGGGTTAACTTGTCCAGAACAGTGAAAGAAAAAAGCTACATTTTTGTGAACTTCTGAGCCCCTCCCTTTACACACTGGGTATAAAGTTCTGAAACTACCTGGACTCCAGATTCAGGTACATTAATTGTTTACAGCAAAAGTCTTAATCTCTGAACTGACTGCATTCAAATAAAACTGCTTCCTGCTGTCTTGGGTATCTGCCTAGTCTGTCCATACAATAAGCAGGGTCTAAATGTGGTTCAGGATAGCATAGATAGCTTTTACAATAAAGGAAGTGAACAGAGAGCCAACAATCTGGGAACAAACCTTTGCCACACACATATCTGATAGAGCACTAGTCTCCAGGATATATAAGAACTCAAAAAACTTAACACCAAGAAGACAAACAACCCAACCAATAAATGGGCCAAGGAACTGAACAGAAACTTCTCAGAAGAAGATATACAATTGATCAACATACATATGAAAAAATGTTCAACATCTCTAGCAATTAGAGAAATGCAAATAAAAACTACACTAAGATTTCATCTCACACCAGTCAGAATAGCAATTATCAAGAATACAAAATAAATGTTGGAGAGGTTGTGGGGGAAAAGACATACTCATACATTGCTGATGGGACTGCAAATTGGTACAACTAATCTGGAAAGCAGTATGGAGATTCCTTAGAAAACTTGGAATGGAACCACCATTTGACCCAGCTATTCCACTCCTTGGTCTATACCCTAAAGACTTAAAAACAGCATACTACAGTGATACAGCCACTTCAATGTTTATAGCAGCTCAATTTATAATAGCTAAACTGTGGAACCAACCTAGATGCCCTTAGATATATGAATGGATAAAGAAGCTGTGGTATATATGCACAATGGAATATTACTCAGCAATAAAAGAGAATAAAATTATGGCATTTGCAGGTAAATGGATGGAGTTGGAGAAAATCATGCTAAGTGAAGTAAGCCAATCCCAAAAAAACCAAATGCTGAAAGTTCTCTCTGATAAGGATGCTGATCTATAATGTGGGGGAAGACACAGAAAAAATGGAGGAACTTTGGTCACAGGGGTGGGAGGGGAGAGGAGGCATGGGGACAATAAAGATGATAGAATATGATAGACATCATCATAGCCCTAGCTTTATATATGACTGCATGTATGTTGTGATTCTACATCACATACAACCAGAGAAATGAAAAGTTGTGCTCCATCTGTGTACAATGAATCAAAATGCATTCTGCTATCATGTATACCTAAGAAGAATAAATAAATAAATAAAATTTTTAAAAAATTTAAAAATGATGGTAGAAGTTAAATGCAATAAAATGCACAGCTCTGTAAAAAAAAAAAAGAAAGAAAGAAAGAATGTCTAAACTAAATTGCCAAAAGAGAATGAATAAACATAAATAAATAAATAAGTAAGTAAGTAAGTAAATAAATAAATAAATAAATAAATATGGTTCAGGGACTTTCCCAGTGTCTCACTGGGTGTCAGGGATTTTTTTTTTTTAATCATCAATGGCATTTTAGCTTTTTAAAGAATATTAGTGAAGTTTAGGACCTGCTCCAAAATTACAATAGTGCCCCCAGCCTTCCTCAGTGCCTTAGTTAACTTGGTGCCAAGCACAGGCACTCAGTGGGGCTCATGGTAATGGCCAGGGCCTCAGTGGAACTCCAGATGTTCCCCATTTTCTCAATAAAATTAAGGCTTTGCCCATGGTCTCAATGGAATTCCTGACCATTCCTCAGGATCTCTATTTGTTTCAGGGCCTTTCCCAGTGTCTCAGTGTTATTCCAAGCTACTCCCAGAGTCATAGTGGTACTCAAAATCTTTCCCCAAAACCCATGGAATCAGGGCCTTCACAATGATCTCAGTGGATCCCAGGGTCTTTTCATGTTCTCAATGAAACTCAGCACCATTCCCATGTTCACAGTTGTGTTGGGTCCACTTTAAATTTCTTAGTGGTGTCCAGTACTATTCCCAGAGTATCAGTGAGACTCAGAATCCTACCAAGGACATACAGAGTTCAATGACTGGGCAAAGGTGTTGGTTGTGCTCAAGGCCTTCCCCAGAATTTTAATGAGTCCTGGGGCTCTTTAGAGAATCTTAGTGGTTCTCATATTCTTCCCCTGTGTTTCTAGGAGGCTACAGGCCTTCACTAATGTGTCAGTGGGGTTAACAGCATTTGGTGTGTTCTAAGTGGTTTTCAGTATTTTTCCCAGTGTCTCTTTGTTTATAAGGGCTTTCCCAGTACACCAATGGGAATCATAGCCTTTCACAGAACTTTAGTGAAGCTAAGGACCTTTATTAGGTTCTCAGTAAAACTCGACACCATCCTAGTTGGGTCTCAATGAGATTCAGAGCCTTCTACAGTATCACAGATGTACATAGGATCTTCCCAAGAGTCTTGGTGGTCTTGTGTCATTCCCAGGCTCTCAGAAATCTTCAGTACCATTCCAAGAGTCACAGTGTGCTCAGGCCCTTCTCCAGAATCTCACTGGGACTCAGTGAATTGCCAAGTGTTTTAGTGGTACTCAGGGCCATCATCAGTGTCATGGTTGTGTTCAGGGCCTTCCCCAATTTCTGATTTGGGTTTGTGGTGTTTCTAAGCATTTCAGATGGCCTTAGGTCTTTCTCTAGGAAGTCATTGGTGGTAAGGTTCTTCCAAAGAATTTCAATGGGCCTCATGGCTATCCCTAATATATAAGAGGGCCTCATGTTTACCTCTCCTAGTATTTCTTTGATGCTACAGTTTTACCACTCAGGTCTTTCCCCAGGTTATCATAGTGCTAAGTGTTTCCTCAGGGTCACAGTACTGTGTAAAGCCTTCCCTATAATCTTAGTGGCCTCAACACCTTCCTCAGAAACATGATCCTTCCTAGTATTTCAGTGGGGTTGAAGACATTACCCACATTTTCCCCAGGATCTCAATTGCTATCAGGGCCTTTCTCAAGTTCTCAGTGGGGCTCAGTGCTATTCCCAATACCCAAATGAGCTCAGAAACCTCTCCCTGTCTGACTGATTTCACACTTTGTTATGATCTTAGTGGGTTCCAACATTACTGACGTCCTGGGTCAAGTCATTTCATTCTCAGGATCACCAGATTTTCTCCAGAGCCTTATCGAGGCTCAGGCCTTCACCAGTCTTGTGGTTGTTAGTGTCTTCCCAAAAGTCTTATTGAGGCTCAAGGTCTATGCCAGTTGGTAGAACAGAGACCAAGCTGATGCAAACTTCACAGATTATTTCAGCATTTATTGAGGGATGGGACTACACCTACAGGAAAGTGCCCACTTTCCTGGTGGAAAGTGAGTCACTGAAAAAAGAATGAGACTGGGCTTATATAAGTTATCCTGAGAGGTGGTCTGGTGAGCATATCAGTTTCCTTGGCACCCTGGAATTTGGAGTTTGTTCTATTAATCTGTGAAGGGGTCAGTTTTAGTGCTCAGGAATTTGAGCTCTTGGGTCAGGAATCTGTACTTTACAGAAGGTAAGTGCCCATAAGAGGCTATCACCTCAGTGTGATGACACGTCCTTCCTGTTTGCAATTAGCACCAAGAAAACATTTGTTCTGGGAGGTGAAACCTGTCAGTGCTTGGCTTTTCTTTTATTCCCTTTTTTTCAGGTCACATTATTTTGAGGAATTTTCATTTTCTGTAGCTATTATTTCATATTCTAAAAGGAAGAAATGAGTTGTGTGAAGAAATCTCTGGTCTCTTAAAGCTGGGAAGGTCAATGTGGGGGAAAGAAATTATCTTTCAGAGTTCTGGAATTGGAAATTGGGGGCATGCAGGAGAGAATGTGTGGGGGAAGTCTTGATGTCATCGTGAGTAATGTTAACTCTTTTTAGGAGATCAGGCAGTGGGTGGTGGGGAAAGGGATGTTCTGAAATCTTTCCAGGCTGTTGTAGCTGAGTGGAACCCTTTATCAAAAGACTATAAAACTAAAAATAGAGAGAAGAAAAGCATTATAGCAATATGCAAATATTAATTAGTTATTAATGTTAAGGGTATAATTTTAATGTGAAAGACTAATTTGTTAGTGCTAGTAAAATATTTGTTGCATGTAACATAACTAAAGGCTGTGCTACTTTTAATCAAAGCCCAATCAGATTTGGGATATTCATCCCATGAGTTCATGAGCTCAGTTCCTTTGGAGCATATGAAGCATGAATAAACTTGTAATCATATTTTCCTGGTGGTACACTCACTTCCATCTTGCTTGACACATTACATAAAATAAGAACAGGTCTACAATTAAAAATATAGTTCAGGCTAGTAATCCAGCCATATATTTAGAAAAGTACTTAAAAGTATTAAGGAAAGAGATCCTTTAGCCCCAAATTTCTTTATTATCAAAAGTAGGTGTTTGGGTATTAACCATGGCCAGGACCTGAGCCTGTAACTTTAATACTTCCAAAGAAGCATTTTGAAAAGGATCAAGTCCCATTAGATGATTACATACACTCCACCATTGAATCTCAGTGTCATTGTCTGAAACTCTAGTAACACAAAACTGATATTATCATGGCACTAGAGTCTCTGAGTCTACCTTAAATCTTGCATTTGTTCTCCTAGTCATATAAAGAGTCTTTTAGTTGCTGGACATCACTTAGAATTTTCTGATCAATATGTACTTGAGTTTTCCAGGTTTCAGTATAATTCTTATGAAATAGATGAATTGTCAAAGGACTAATAACTTGTTAATGTCTATAAACTGTCTAATATATATCTTATTGTCAAAAATTTCTTCAAGGTGACGACCCTTCTCCCCCTGTTTGGTCTTATTCCTGTCTATTAATAGCTTCAAAGGGACGCTTTTGAGGCTGTACTAATAGACATTTCTAGGTAACAGAATGGAATCAAACTCTTCCCTCCCAGCAGACTCTCCATTACATTGCCTTCTTAAAAATCTTTCCACTCTTAATCTTCTTCCCAATATTGAACCAAAGAAACTTATAAAACTTTGCACTCAGGATTGGCCTGCCTAC
>JAQQSJ010001598.1:0-12500 GCA_028644305.1 Xerus rutilus | reverse complement strand
GTTGTGGGGAGACAAATGTTCAGACTACATTACCCATAATCCTAAGGGGGAGGACGTTCCCAGGATCCTTTGGTCAAAGGGGATACATCATGGGACTACATTACCCACAAGCGCAACAAGGGAGGACACCCCCACAATTCCCTAGTGTAAAATGTGGGACTACATGACCCACAATTCTATGGTGGAGGAAGTTCCCAGAATTCTTTATTTCAAAAGGGCAAACCATGGGACTACATTACCCACAATCCTTAGGGAAGAGACTCCCTGAATACCCAGCAGTGGTCAGGGTATTGGGACTACATTACCCATAATCCTAAGAGGGAGGAAGTTCCCAGAATCTTCTGCACAGAGAAGATAAATCACAGAACTACATTATCTGCAATTCTAACAAGGAAGGAAGATCCTGCAATACCCCCCCCCCAACACACATACACACAGTGTAAAACGTGGGACTATATTATCCATCATTCTATGGTGTAGGCTGTTCCCCGCATTCCCCAAAGTGAGTGGTAAGCTCGTGACTACTTCACCCACAGTACTTACAGGAGGAGATTCCCAGAATGTACAGCAGCAAGCAGACAAATGTTGGACAATTTTGCCCATAATCTTAAGGGCAACAAAGTTCCCAGGATCAGTTGAATGGAGAGGACAAATCATGGGTCTACATTACCCACAATTCTAACATGGGAGGAAGTTTCCACAATTCTCCACATTTATAATAAACTGTGGAACTACATTACCCTCAATTCCATGGTGGGAGTGGAAGGAAGTTCCCCAAATTCCCCAATGTGCGTAGTAAGCCCATGAATGCTTAGGGGAGAGGCTTCCAGAATACCAAGCTGTGAGAGGGAGATGTTGGGGCTATATTACCCATAATCCTAAAGGGGAGGATGTTCCCCAGATCTCCAGGGTCAATGGTTCTTCTACTCATGTACCCATTGTCCTTAGTGGCAGAAATTCAAGGACATCCCTTGGTTTTGTCAATCTCACTAACCCTAGCCCTGTGGCTAATCTTTGCCTAGCCCTACTTCTAATGCTAACATTACTAGGAAACCTCAGGGTATGAAGGCAAGCTTGTGGCATTCAGCTGCTACGGGCTTCCTGGCAGAGGTGTGTGGGTAAGATCCAAAACTACATCACTCATAATCCTTAGGATGAGGAAGCACTTGGGATCCCCCAAGGAGAGACAGCCAACCTCAAAACCTAATTGTGATCTTGACAGTTGTAACATAGTTCAGCATTTTGGTGGCTCTTCATGGGTAGCTTCAACTCCCTTAGGATTGTAGGTCATTGAGTCCAGAATTTTGCCCACCCACAGAAAGTGGTG
This sequence comes from Xerus rutilus, assembly GCA_028644305.1. Taxonomy (NCBI): domain Eukaryota; kingdom Metazoa; phylum Chordata; class Mammalia; order Rodentia; family Sciuridae; genus Xerus; species Xerus rutilus. The sequence goes on along the minus strand of JAQQSJ010001598.1, from coordinate 11,173 downwards.
GAAGGAGTTCTCCTGCAAGCTTCTGTCCCTGAGGGCTGTGGGTAATGTAGTGCAGCATGTTGCAGTTATGGTGGGGAAGTGCACCTGTGCGCTGCCCCTGCCCCCTGTAGATTGTGGGTAATGTAGTCCAGTAGTTTGCTGGATCTCTGTGCAGAACCCAGGGAAGTTCTGTCCCATTAAAATTGTGGATAATTAAGTCCCATGTATTTTCTGGCTCAAACAGTTTGATTCTGTACACTTCCACCTTCCTCCTGGGGTTGTGGATAATGTAGTTCAGCAATGTGCCCATTCGTAGGGTGGGGGTGAGGAGAGAAAGGGGGCTCTTAAGAGCTTCTTCCCCTGAAGGCTGAGAGTAGTGTAGCCTAGTGTTTTGCTGGCTCTCTGTGGTGGGGGGTGGGATCTGGGAAATTCTGCCACCTCAGGAGTGTGAATAATTTAGTCACATGTTTTACCAGCTCACAGGAGGCAGGGGAGACCCCTGTGATTTTCATCTCCCCACAAGGATTGTGGGTAATGTAGTCACATTATTACAGCTCATGATGGGGGAATTCCTATGAGTGCCCCATCCCCACCCCCTGAGGATTGTGGTAATATAGTCCAGTGTTTTGCTGGTTCTCTGTGGGGGACACTTTGAGCTTCTTCTCCCTTAGGATTGTGGGTAATGTAGTCCCAAATTTTGCTCACTCACAGTGGGGAGCTCTCAGGTGAGCTTCTGCTGCCCCTCAGAATTGTGAGTAATGTAGTCCAGTGTTTTTCCCACACACACTTCTGCCAGATGTCTACATAAGTTGACCAGTCACCCCAAAGATTCCTAACACTACGGTTCAGTCACCTACCCTTGCACCTCTCACCACAGAGGACTATCAGAGGTGCAGTCTGGCATTGTGCTGCTCAACTGTCATCAAGGAGACCTTTGGAAACTGGTCCATGTGCTTGCCCTGGTATCCCAAGGAATCTGGGTAGTGTAGCTCAGTACCTGCCTGTGAGCCCTCTCCACAGGATTGTGAGAGATGTAACAATATGTTTTCCCAGGCACCCCAGGGATTCTGGGCAGTGTATTCAGGCACAGTCATCACCATAGTGGCTTCTGGTAATTGTCAGGCAGGACACTCAACTGTGTGAAGACTTATCCAGAAAGCCCTGGTATTGTCTACAAAACTCACAGTCACACAGTGTGAAGAGCTCTTCAGTGCAACCACAATGTTATTATCACATTGATACATCAACTTCTCAATACTTTTCAAGTACCTTAACTGAAAAAGTGAGCCATGAGAGTGAATATAAACAATGAGGTGATATTAGCCCTTCCCCTCAGGCACTAGTAAGGCTCCATGTGCTTGGAACCCCAGACCTCTCCTGCACTATCCTGAGTTTGTGTCTCAGTGTTTCTCCTCTCAGTGTCCTGGGATTTCTCCCCATAAAATGTACTTTAGGGGTGCTGGAGTTGTAGCTCAATGGTACAGTGCTTGCCTAACATGTGTGAAGGCTTGGGTTCAATTCTCAGCACCACATACAAATAAATAAATTAAATAAAGCTACATCAACAACTAAAATTATTCTTTAAAAAATGTACTTTTGCCAGGCGTGGTGGCGCAAGCCTGTAATCCCAGCACTTAGGGAGGCTGAGACAGGAGAATCGCGAGTTCAAAGCCAGCCTCAGCAACGGCGAGGCGCTAAGCAACTCAGTGAGACCCTGCCTCTACATAAAAACACAAAATAGGGCTGGGGATGTAGCTCAGTGGTAGAGTGCCCTGAGTTCAATCTCCAGTACCAAAAAAAAAAAATTGCTTTAGGATACTATGATAATGAGCAGCCAAAGCCTCAACAAAGAATAATTTTATAAAATTAAGTCTCACTAAAATATTACCTACAGGGGCTGGGATTATGGCACAGTGGTAGCGTGCTTGCCTAGCACACATAAGGCACTGGGTTCGATCCTCAGCACCACATAAAAATAAAATAAAGATATTCTGTCACCTACAACTAAAAAATAAACATTAAAAAAATATTACCGGGCTGGGATTGTAGCTCAGTGGTAGAGCACTTGCCTGGCATGCGTGAGGCCCTGGGTTCGATCCTCAGCACCACATACAAAGCAATAAAAAATAAATAGAGACATTGTGTCCATCTACAACTAAAAAAATATTTAAAAAAAAAAAAAAATATTACCTACAAATTAAAACCACAGCAGAGCTTCTTCCTCAGCACATGGGATAGCAGACAAGTGGCTTTTTCCCATTCTTCCCCACCTTTTCCTCAGGTAGACTTCAGTTATCCCAAAACCACAGTGGCATCCACATGTAGATGCCAGGGAGAAGAAATTTCATAGTACACATGGTCCCTAGGTGTTCCCAGCCAAGGCATCTTCCTGTACGGGTACCAAAGAGGCTCTGCCACAACAGTCATGGCCCCAAGGTGCCTGCAGCCATGGTCTCTTCCTGGGTGGGTCCCAAGTCTAGGGTTAGAGTTACCGCACTGTGGACATGGCCCCCAGGTGAATCCAGCATCTCCCCATGTGGGTCCCAAGGAGAAGGAAGCTTTTGTCACCACAGTCATTGCCCCAAGGTGTCCACAGCCATGGTCTCCCATGGTGGACCACTAGGGTGAGGGTTAGGGCAGGTCTTGAAAGTTAGGGTCACCTCACTGTGGACATAGACCCCAGGTATCCTCAGCCATGGAATTTCTCCAGGTGAGTCCTGAGAAGAGAGCTTGCTATGGGCACAGGACACTCATCCCTGGCAGACAGATGATTCAAGGGGATCAGAAAAAGTCACTCTGAGCACCCCCTGCTGGCCACTGTGGGCAGGAGGATGCTCAGTGCTCACTGCTCAGCAGTGTTCCTGTGTCCCTTTGTGGTAGTTCTGGTGAAGCTCTGAAATTCATGGTTCTGATTTTCCTAGGCCATAATTTTGGAAATAAAACAGCAATAGAATCCACCATTCCATGTTTTATCATAAAGGATAAATATAGCAAAAATCAAAATACATGGTCAGTAGGCAAAAGCCAATTGATTTCTTATATATCAGCAAAAATATATAGGAAAAATTGGAATTTAAAAACTAGAATAAGAAAAAAATTAAACAATTCCATTTACAATAGCACCTCCAAAATTGAAAACTTAAAATTTGTTTTAAATTACAATTGCACTTTCAGAAAACCTTGAAACAATTTAAAGAAATCAAACAAAATATAGACAGTCAAGATGAAATTCTCTCAAACTTGATCTACAGATTCAGTGCAATCACACTCAAATTTCCAGCAAACTGTTTGTGAACCTAGAATAGATGACACAGACTACAGAAGGACAAAGAACTCACACACCTTTATCACAACACCTGTCAGAAAGTTGAAGTAGTGAGGAAAATGTGATGCCGTGAAGGAATACACAGGTAGATAAGTGGAGATGAATGGAGAGCCCAAAACACACCCACTACCTGCAGGCAGCTGATTTTGTCAAAGGGAAAAGACTTTTACTGAAGAAAGGAGTGTCTACTGCACAGACAGTGATGGAGTGTTTGGAAACCTTTTGGGAGAAATGCACAGGAAAAACCTTCATAAGTTTCCCAAAACTCACTCTAAATAATCCATGGTTTACATTGAAGCTGTGAAACTATAAAAATTGTAGTAGAAAATACTTATGACCGTGTTTCATATTGAGTTTCTTTAACACAACTTCAAAACAAATCCATGAAGGAAAAAATTGATAATGTGGAATTAATTAAAATTGGAATTGTTGGAGCCAGGCACAGTAGAGCACGCCTGTAATCCCAGCACTCTGGGAGGCTGAGACAGGAGAATCGCGAATTCAAAGCTGGCCTCAGCAACAGCGAGACACTAAGCAACTCAGCAAGGCCTTGTCTCTAAATAAAACACAAAATAGGGCTGGGGATGTGACTCAGTGGTCGAGTACCCCTGAATTCAATCCCTGGTGCTGAGAGGAAGGAAGGAAGGAAGGAAGGAAGGAAGGAAGGAAGGAAGGAAGGAAGGAAGGAAGGAAGGAAGGAAGGGAGGAAGGGAGGGAGGAAAGAAGGGAGGGAGGGAGGGAAGGAGGGAGGGAGGAAGAAAGGAAGGAAGGAAAGAGAGAGAGCTTGGCAGTTTTCCAGAGTTAAAAGTGGTCTCATCACAGGACTCAACATTCATGATCCTAACATTGATACAAATGCCTCCAAAAATAAAAAAAAAAAAGTTCTGAAAATGTATGTCTAAAAGCAGCATGCAATTACACACAGCAGTTCTGCTCACAATGGCCAAGTACTTAAGGAATCAGGATGTGCTTCCATAGATGAGTGAATAACAGAACTGCAGAACATTCATGCCATGGAAGCCCTGGGGTCCCTGAACTCCCCCATGCCTCTGCTATGGTCCACACCTAGACCACCTAGCCTCCCCTTATCACTGTGCCTCACAGTAGGGCAAAGTGTGTTCTGTATGGAAACATCTGTAGACTCAGATGATAAACTCAGGAGAATGCAGGACAAAGACCCAGGTCTGCATCTTTGCCCATAGGAACCTCCTGGGGAAGGACCACCAGACATGGAGGCAACTGCAGGAGCCCCACAGGGCCACACCTGCCAGGGAGAACCTGGAGGTAACTCCTAAGACCCATGTCTGATCAGCTTGGAGGACCTGTACTGCACCTTTATTCCCACAACACAACATTTGTGTGTCTCTTTCCACAGGTAGCAGCTGCATTCTGAGCAGGATTCTGTCAGTTTGTTTGGTGTTGTAGAGATAGTTGGGCCACTGCTTAGTCCTGAGGCATAACCTCTGAAATTCACTCTTCTGGTTATTCCAAAACATAAATTTGCATACTGAAATAGAGCCCACCATCCCATGCCATGATCTGAAAGGATGGTGCTGTGGTTTGAATATTTGCCCTCCACATTTTATTTTCCCAAAGTCCTGGAGTCCAGAAAGCCCAGAACTGGACAAATCACCCCTCATATTACCTTCAGTGCCACCCCCCACCACCACCACCCAGGCATTCATAGTTTGGAACAACTGAGATGTCCCTGTTAATTTCTGCAGGGAGGGTCCCACAGGAAGGCACAGAAGAGGATGCTCCATCTGGTCAAGGTATCTCACTTGTGTCCACTGGGCCCAGTCTGGACCTTTAAGGGAATGAGGTTAAAACAGGCTGGAGGACACACCCCTCTTCTCAGGAAGCCTGAACAAAATCAGAAAGAGGAGAGAGGGAGGGGCTGTTTGTCAGGATGCTAACGGTGGATATCTCTCCCACAGGGGTTGAGTATAGGGGCTGAAGATGGACTCTAACCCCTAACCCTAACCCTAACTTCTAGCCCTAGCCCCTAACTCTAACCCCTAACTCCTAACCCTAACTCTAAAAACAGACTAAAAATGTCTGTCTCTGGCAGTTTCTCTTGATAGTTATCAGACACTTGTATCTAAGAATTTCTCTTTTGTAGCCTCCAGTCTTAGTTATTTTGGGAGCTAACACAAGTGTGTATCTTAAGTTACATTTAACTATTTTTTAAATGCCCAGGAATGGCTGTGTTTTGATTTAATTGTTTTTTCTAGGTGTGTAAGATGAAGCAGGTCAAACTGACTTTTGTTCCTATCTATTGTTAGGAGTCAGCTGAGTTCCCATGGGAGTCACTCTTGGGGAACTTGAGAGCAGCTTCTTAGCTCTGTTGGTGCTGTTGTGTTAGGATGGGTCAAGGTCTCACTAACCATGTGGCTTCCCTTGGAAGCATTAGGGATATCTCCCTTCTCAATGGCCCTCCTGCTTCATAGCAAGTGCACTGATTGGCTTTATGTTCTCCTGTGCTCATTAATCTCCCTGATCAGGAGGTTATGTGGCCCAGAGTTGCAAATCCCTTTAGAGAAGTTCTATGTTCCCTGGGTTTAGGATGACTCGGAGGGCAAGAGCCAAATATTGGTTTCTTGACCCTTTTAATTTAAGACTTGATCTTAAACATCTAGCAAGTCAGTCTTACCAATTTTAAAGTAAGAGTACTGGGCTTTAACGTCTATAACTTTATAGATATTTACCCCCTTTATTTAACTGGGATTTGTATTATCTTTTCTATCCTGTAGGTGTTGGCTTATTATCTTGAATTAACCCAGGTTGTGTGTTCTTGAAGCAGTACCTCTGTAAAACATTAACAGACAACAGTCATAGAGTTCATAAGGAAAATACAAAATAAAATTAACAAGAGTAAAAACATATGTAGTTTGTGTAATAGCTATTTTGACTTTTGGCTGAGTTATACATTATATCCCCAGGTTAAGATCACAGTAATCCTTATAACAAAAATCAATCTTTTTTAGAGACCTTTTTTCCATATCTTTGTTTATTAATTTATTTGTTTAATATGGTCCTGAGGATCAAACCCAGTGCCTCACATGTGTGAGGCAAGTGATCTACCACTGAGCTACAGCCTCAGCCCCCCAAAAATCAATATTTTCAACACAACTTTAAGTGAACTGAAGTCTAGCCTACTTTGAAGCCATTTTAACATGTAATGAGGAAGGAGGCAGAACCTTATCTCAGGTAAGGGGGGGCTCCTCATTAATCTTAGGTGAAGTATTCTAGTTCTGAAGCTGATCTTTGCTTCTTAAATATCATTTTACAAAGTTTACATATATTGTTTCCTGAGTCCATATGAATGTTAGCTAACAATATGACATTATAATTAAGACATAAATTTTGAAAAGGCTGAGAGAGGTTTTAAACTTTCTTTTGTGTGGAAAAGTAGCAAAATGCTTTCATGTTTTATAATATTAACCCTTAAAAAGATTAGGCTCTCATTAACTTAAAAATACATTTAAAGAGGGGGTGGGAACGGGAAACATAGGAGAAATGCAGGAACTCTAAACGTGGTTGGGGGAGGGGGGAGGAAGGAAAGGGAAATGGGCATAGTAATGATGGTTATTTGAGATGGTCATTACTACCCCTGGCACATCTATGAAGACTCTAATGGTGTGACTTTATTTGGTTTGCAATCAGAAAATGGAAAAACAGAGATCTGGTTATGTACTATGACTTGAAATGCATTTAAATAAAATAACTAAATTTTTAAAAAAATACATTTAAATTTTATCTCAGTGCAAAAACTAACATAAAACTTTATATATTGTATTGATAATGGGTCCAGTTTTAGAACATTAAATGATATAAATAAATAAATTCTCAATAAAATCTGTTTTTGTTTTTTGTTTTTGTTTTTGTTTTTGTTTTTGGTACTGGGGATTGAACTCAGGGATACTCGACCACTGAGCCACATCCCCAGCCCTATTTTGTATTTTATGTAGAGACAGAGTCTCACTTAGTTGCTTAGCACCTCACCATTGCTGAGGCTGACTTTGAACTCACAATTCTTCTGTCTCAGCCTCCCAAAGTGCTAGGATTACAAGCTTGTGCCACTGCACCCAGCTAAATTTGTTATCCTTGTAAATCTAAAATTACTATACAACTTTAGTTTGGAGAACACTAGCTTAATATAATTCTCTTTTAAATTGTCTACCTTAAAGAATTGTATACCTGGAAGATATGAACACATTTAACATACAAAGAAGATTAATAACACCACAATTACATTGATGTTGTTATATTAACTAATTTTAACTCAAAGAAAAATCTAGACTGTAACATAGTATAATACTACAAAATAACAGTTGTTGTTTAACCACAGTTGTATAAACCTTAATTTCTTTGAGATTAGTTGCTCTAAAGTGTAATACTTAACAAACACAATGTTAAGGGTAAATTAATGTTTTAAGAAATCCTTGTAATTTTAACATATAGATTAAACTTTGGCTTTTGTCAGTACATTAACATTTGACCTTAGGGAAAAACCTTAATTAGTATTGACTGATTGTTCCAAATATGTATATAACAAACTTAGTACATACAAACTTGTTGAAATTTGTCCTTTACTTACACAGTCATTCTTTAAAACTTATTTAAACTCTCTTGTTTATTTCATCACATAAAGACTTTCTTACCCAGAAACATTTTTTCTTCTATTAAATGTAGTTTTTATACCTACAACCTTCTAACTTCTCTTTCCCATTTGTTAACTTCTTCTGTTCACATTCTGAAACAATCTTTGTAAATTTCTGAATTTAGACAACTTATTTCATTTTAACAAAAATAAATACTTTATGTTATTTACAGTACTCTAATTGAAACAGTTGAAACTTTTGGGCCTTCATAAATAGAAATCTTCTATAAACCTTTGTATATAGAATCACATTTGTTTATCATTTCATGAAAACACAATGTTCAAATATATAGCATTATACCTGTTGGGATTTTAAACTCAGTAGACTTGTTTTTAGTGAAGACAAAGCAATTTTAAACCCTTTTTTTTTCATTTACCATTTATGAAAACACAAATTATGTTACCCTATGGAATTCAAGGAGTGAAAAGCACATGATGTTAGATTTAGCAGTTAGCAGTTTAACTGTAAATTAATCAGATGTCTAATGAACACATTTGTGAGTAATCTAAAGTCAAATCTAATTTATTTTTATTATAAAAACCAATATATCAGACAAATATATTGAATAGTATTAGTCATCTTTCCCTTGTTGAAGAAAAGTCCTAAAAACAAGGGATTAGACATTTTTTAAAAATTTTTTTTAGTTGTTAATGGACCTTTATCTTTTTATTTATTTGTATGTGGTGCTGAGAATTGAACCCAGTGCCTCACACATGCCAGGCAAGCACTCTGCCACTGAGCCACCGCCCCAGCCCCAGATTAGACATTTTATAGACATAAACACTTTAGTTCTTTACCTAGAGACTTGTGAGTTAAGTAATTGTAAAGACTAGATGACCAGAAGGAGATGAATTAAAGCTGCTCAGCAAGACTTTATTGAAAATACACGCTCTTGGGCCAAATCCTCCCATCCATCAGAGTGTGTCTGAGAGAAATGACCCTGGAGCTTCCCTGCACAGAGAATTTCAAGAAAGCGGGGTCAGGAAGGGGAGGGCTTGAGGGCAGGAAGAGAAGGCCAGAGTTCTTCCTGGATAGGTCAGGAAAACCCGCTGATTGACAGGATGTGTGTCTACTGGTGGCGTCAGCATCTGGCTTGCCACTCCATTCTGCAGCTACTGACCGGTCCCCCTAATTCAACATCCTGGACCCTGACCAGACCTAACATTCCAGCCTTTTTGGTAATATAGGACAGCAGATTTGGTCTGGCTGCTTCGTGCAGGATTGGGGACATCGAGAGGGGGAGGTGGCTCGGGTTGTTAAGGCAGGGAGGCAGATGCAGGGGTGGAGATGCTGGTTGTCAGTCATGCCGCTCAAATGCAGAAACATCACCTGTGGGTAGGAACAGAAGCTTGGGAGAGATTACTGATTAGCAGAAAAAGAAGGGGGGCTGCCGAGAAATTTTGAGTTCGGTGGGAGTCCAGCATGATGGACCAGTTCAAGGCTGGTCTATTCTGTAATGAAATTTGCTCAAGTTTTTAAGTAGTGATTACTGCATAATCAAGTCCTCCTGCCCCAGCCCAGAGGCAGCAAATGGGGACCAAGGAGAGCCCAATTATTACCCATAGAAAGATGGCCCTTTTTTCTCTAGAGAGGGAGGTGGTAACAAGTCATGGTAATTCAGTCTCATTGTACAGTTAAGTCTCTATAACAAGGCTGGAGAGGACAAGGCATGTAAACATAGTATTTAGTTTTTAATGTCATAGATGTCTATCTTTAAATTATTTTAAATGCCCAGGAATGGCTGTGTTTTTGTTTTTGCTAGGTGTTTAAGATGAAGTCAAATTGACTTTTGTTCTAATCGATTGTTAAGAGTCACCTTTTGTTCTCCTGGGAAGCATCCTTGAGGAACTTGAAAGCAGCTTGTTAGCTCTGTTAGTGCCATCTGCGTTAGGACAGGTCGAGGTCTGGAGCTGATGTGGCTTCCCCAGGAAGCCTGAGGGACAGTTCCCTTTTTCGAAGCCTGAGGGACAGTTCCCTTTTTTGGTGACCCTCCTGTTCATCATATGGCATTTGATTGGCTCTTTAATTCTCTAATGGTCTCAGAAATCTCCCTGATCAGGAGATCCTGCAGCCCAGAGATATAGAGTGCTCCAGAGAAGTCTCCTCATTCCTTGGATTTAGGTTGACTCAAAGGGCAAGAGCCAAATACTGGTTTTCTTGGCCCTTTAATTTTAGTTTTTAAGTCTTGATCTTAAACACTCAGCAAGCCAATCTCACCAGTTATAAAGTAAGGGTACTGGGCTTTAACTTTAAGGTCTATCTTATAGGTGGTGGCTGATCTATCTTAAAATAATTTGGGTTGGTAGTTCTTGAAGTAGTACCTCTGTAAAACATTAACAGGCAATAGTTAGAGTTCCAGTAAAATACAAAATAAAAATCAACAAGAACAAAACACAGTTTGTGTAACAGCTTTCTCAAATTTCAGGTGAGTTACATATTATATCCCTGTTTGAGGTCCTAATGATCTTTACAACAAAATTAATCCTTTGAACATATCTTTAAATGAACTGGAGTCTCATCTATTCTGAAGCCATTGTAGTAAGCTGGGAGACAGAACTATCTCAGGTAAGACAAGGCTCCTTGCAAAATCTTAGCAGAATATTAGATAGATTATGTCCTTATTTATTTAAAGATCACTTTGATGTAAAATAATTTAAAGTCTTATCTTATTGATGATAGGTTCAGTTATAAAACATTAACTGATATGAATTGATACCATATAAGTTCAGTTTGGAGAACATCGCTTGATATACTGCTCTTTTAAGACTTTTTACTTTAAAGCTTGTATATCTGAAAGAAACGAACATATTTAATATAAAAATAGAACTGGCAGCACCATAATTGCATTGATGTTTAATCACAGTTTCTGAAGTTAGGCAAATTACTCCATTTCAATGATAAGAAATACCTTACGTTATTTATAGTACTTTAAATGAAACAGTAAAAACCTTTAGAGATTTATAAACCTTTGTGTTGAAAGAAAGGACAATTGACTTTAACCTTTAGATTTAAATTAAGTAAGCTCATATTAGTCACATGGTGGCTGTCCTCTGAGGGAATCAGGGAAGTTTCTGTAACACAGAGAATTATTAAGGTAAGTATCTTAGGAATTCACAACTGATAGGGTAATACAGAGGCAGATGGCAAACCAATGATTTACATAGCTTAGCATCCTAGATAAGGGGGAAACTCAGGTTTCAGCATG
>JAQQSJ010001597.1:0-13792 GCA_028644305.1 Xerus rutilus | reverse complement strand
TTTTTTTAATATTCCTGGTAGTTTAAAGAGCTTAAAGAGCCAGTGTTTCTTTTAACTATCTGTGTAGACAAAATAATGGTCCCACAGAACATCAATGTGCTAATTCTCAGAACCTGTGAATATATTTCCTTATATGTCAAAAAGAAGTTGGTGGGGCTGGGATTGTGGCTCAGTGGTAGAGCGCTTGCCTCGCATGCATGAGGCACTGGGTTTGATCCTTAGCACCACATAAAAATACATAAATAAAATAAAGACACTGTGTCCATCTACAACTAATAAAAAATATTAAAAAAAAGAAGTTGGTAGATGTGATTAAGAATAAGGTACTTGAGATATAGAGATTGTACTGGATTACAAGGTGGGATTGCCTTAATCACAAGGATCCTCAAAATCCTCCCCACTGAGGTTGGAGAAACCTGGTACAGTGGAATAAGGTCAGTAAGATTTATTAATTTATTAATCAATGGCTTTGATGATGACAGAAAGGAGCCAGAAGCCAAAACCAAAACATGTTTGTGGTTTCAAGGACTTTGAAAAGGCAATGCATGGTTTCTCCCATAAAGCATACAGAAAGGAATGCTCAGCTTTCAGCACAATAAGATCTGTGTTAGACTTATCACCTATAAAACTGTAAAATAATAAATTTTCATTGTTAAAAACTCACCCTTACAGCAACTAAGGTGGTAGTTATTTGTTACAGAAGAAATAATAATCTAATATACTCCTCTAATTTACATATTAACGTTTCTTAAGACCTGATTCCTCCCCCCATTTTTTAGTAGAATCTTTCAGTTGTATTTAAAAATAAAAAAGAAATGAAGCAACACTCATAAACATCCATCTTATTTTTTAAATAACCACTGCATGAAACTTCAGTTTTTTATATAACTGTGACAAGTGAGTGACTTTTCTGATCGCCTCCTGATTGACAGCTAGACTGCAAAGCCTCAGACTGCTGATTCTGACACTTTCTCCAAGGTTTATTAATGGATATTGAGATCCACAATTTATGTTGAGATTCATAACTCTCAACCTGTTCTTGTGTTCCAATTGTATAAGCAGAAAGCTGAGGGGGAACATGAGACAGGATCACTGAACTCAAGAAATGTTATTTTGTTGAAAAGTTGTGTGTAGTACATGGCTGCTTAAGAAACAATACTAGCTTAAGAAATCCAGATCAGTCATAACTGAAGAAATGGACATCCACACCCCTCTCTACTGCCTGATGTGTATTTGGCTAGAGAATTAATCATTCCAGCCATAATAGAATTTGACAGGAAATTCTTCAGAGAACTTGATATGGGTCTATGTAAGTCCCAAGGTTTTTGTGAATGTAGAAGTTGATGTCTGCCTTTCACCCAGATATTCCTGAGGCAGAACATTGAGGTATCTTGCTTCAGTGCACCTGAGTAGAAATGCTTATACAAGGAAACTTCGATTTCGTATAGAACAACAAGAATGAGCTTCGTAGTTCAAGCAGAAGCAGAAATTGTAAGGAAACAATATGGCAGAAAACACCTTCTCCATAGTACATGCTTTTAGTGTTGAGCTTGATACACAGAAATCATGCCATAAATACATCATAAAGCTATGCTCTAATGAAATGTGAAAGATAAAATAAAAATGCATAAAAGTATTCATTAGTTAATTGCAAACATAGAAAACATGCTTTATATCCTAAATACAGGTTATAGAAATTTCATTAAAATCATGCAAATTTCAACATACAATTTGGAAAAAAAAAAAAAGGTCCACATCTCATGCATGCATAAGCAGAAAAATGGTAATTGCCTGAAGAGAATAGAAGGTTATATTCAGACCTAATAATTATGTAGACATGACTGAATTAACTGATAATGAGAACTGGATAAACATAGACTTTTATTACTATGTGATGAATGGCTTAAAATTGATTTTATTTCACAACAGCCAGTTTTCAAAATGTCACATTAATACTTAAGTGACCTTTCTTGGGAAACAAAAATATCTGTGGTTATAGAAATATTTTACTAAATAGTTTCATGCTTGAATAACTGTTTTTCAATTTAAAATTCATTACTTCAAACACTTAAACAGCAAAATATAAACTATCTAAAATAGAAATCTTTTAAAACATTGATTATTCCCTGAAGTCAATAATTAGAATGAAGTTATACACATAAAGATGATCAGAATTAAGCTATTTGTATACGTCCAGATAATGACATTACTTGCTAAGAGCTTCTCAAATAATATAATATGATTAGAAATAAGATTGAAGTGGCTCTGACTATAAATATATGATGATTGATTTAAATCATGTTAGTATATCAGTTGTTTAAGAAAATAAGCGTATGCTGCTGATATGTTGAGGGACTCAGCTAGGAGTCTCTGCTGATCTTGGACAGGTTTGCTCAAATAGTCTAACATGTGTGAAAGACCCGAGCTAAAATGAACCCCATGACAGCCTTTGGACTCTCCAGAGAAACTAGTAGGCCTGAGTTTTGGTTCCGGGAAAAGACACATTGCTTAAGGCTGAAGCCACTCTGGGACCACCCTCAGAGCAGATAACCAAAAAGGTTAAAAATCACATACCTGGCATTCCTGAGGTATGAGTCTGCCTAAACCCCACGTGGGTCACTTAAACTCACCTTGTAGTTGGTCATTTTCAAAAAATTCACAAAAGCCATGATTGGGTCCCGCCAAATGTTACGAACATCCCTCAAACTCTGAATGGTCACTGTTGTCACCATAGGTGCTGTATGATTGTAATTGGTGCTTGTGTAATAATGGGATACATACGTCATGTCCACTACCACCACCTTTCCCCTCCCCCTATAAAAACCTGCTCAGCCATTGTTCAGGGCTCTCTGCACTGACCCGCTGCGTCGGTGAAGTCTGAGAGACCGAGCTTAAGCCCGAATAAAGGCTCTTTGCTTTCACATACGTGCCTTGGTCTCCCTGGTGGTCTTTGGGGACTCCATGATCTGGGCATAACAGGTGAGCAAATAGAGTAACCCAACTGTTCTGTGTGTTTTTATTTCCTCACAGGGACTAGTGGGCACTCTTGAGAATGTTCAGTTTATAGCCATTGCAGAAAGAAAGAGCACAAGCAGAAGTGTGCAAGCCCTTTCTTTAGGCTTGTGATTGTATCATCTCTGGCCAAAAACCCATCATCCAAAGCAGGTCAAAATCAGAGCGGAAGGGCACTGAAAAGTAACAAGTCAAATGCAATCACAGGGAAGGTGAAAGTCAGAGAGGTAGTTATACCATAGTCAAGATTTAGCTGCTATTATTGATACTTCTCATGCATTGCAGAATATTTCTGTTTCTATTCTGGAAACCTCAGTTATTTATTCATCTCTCCATCAAGATTATAGTTCAGGAATGCATAATATACAACTTCTGATGTGGGTCTTCTTGATTTGGAAAGCTCTGAATTGATAAGACTAGCTTTTGTTGTCAAAACTCTACAGTGCTACTCCGGTTTGAAACAGAAGAATAAGGGGCGCTTATCAATATTTTCCCATAGAAATGTTCCAATGCCTCTGGGCAATTGTGACCAGTCCTCCTATTCTGGGCACAGGATATGTGCCCTGGTAAGTCTGGTTTTGCTCTGTGCTAGTGCTTGAGTGCTTCACTGTGCTCCATGACTACTAGTTCTGTTACATGGGAGCTATATTTTTCTGTTATGCTCTTTGATCACTTGTGAAAATTATATCAAGAAAGAAGGCCTTTGAGCAAACTTTCAGCTTACTTCAAAACAGCGGAAAGCTGAGAGAGAGGGCATCTTTGCTCATGCATGTTACCTGCTAAATTGTCTCAGAACTGTTTTGTCAAGGTTGGTATCTATAGCTATAAAAGCAACCTCATTGCCTGTGTGGATATCCTCATCATTTTATTCTATACCTTGTGGCAAAAGTTATAACAACTATTATTTTTTTTAGATTTTCATGGACTTTGTCTCTGCTTCTTTGGTCCTGGCAGGCTGATGGGCACCACACCATAAAAAGATATGCATCCCTTCACCTCCATTGGTCCAAATGAGAGCATCTACTGGGTATGCAAAAACCTTAACAAAAGGACCCATATACATATCATATATTTGCTTATTACCATGAAATATTTTATTATTTAGAAAACCTTTTATGGATGCAAAAAGCTGAAATGGACAGAGTGAAAAAGAGTTTTATTTTTTAACTTAGCAAACTCTGGATTCTTTGTATGTACTTGCTCTAAATTGTGATTGAAAACTGTTAGCTTTTTTGGTTCATAAATTCATGCCTATTTATGAAAAAGCAAAGGTCATAAATTATCTTTCATTTCTCTAAAAATAACTTTACTGAGATTTAATTTATATTCCATGAAGTGTACAACTCACGATCTTTAGTAAATTTGCCAACTTATGAAACACCATAATTCAATTTTAGAATAATTGAATGACTCCAGGAAAATTCCTGATACCTACTTACAGTTAATCCCATTTCCACTCACAGCCCAGGTGAATATTTTCTGTTTCTATAAATTTGTCATTTTGGGGCACTTATATAAATTATAAAATGCAAGAATTATAAAATGCAAGATTTTAAAATCTGATTTCTTTTACTGAAACATGAAGTTTTTGAGGTTCATTCAGGTTATGGCAAGTGAATAACTTCCTGAACATATACACACACACATACAATTTCTATCCTCTCTTCTTTTTTAATGAAGTTTCACTTCCTACATTTTATAAAATTTTTGCTAACATTTCCACAAATTTTAAGAGACTTGAAAACATCTTGTGATAGTGTCACAGATTTTTTATACCCTGCTTATTATCTTTTAACTTTCTTGTAATTTTCGTTTTGTTTTAGATTTTCTTGTAAGATTTATAATATTTTTCTTTATTTCATCTTGGTTTTGAGATATACTTACAAAACATTTCCTCACATCCAAGTAATATATAGATACCTTGAGAGATAAGTAATTAATATTTTTCCATTTTTTCTATTGTAATCACTTTAATATTTCTGCATTGATTTTTTTCTAAATATATGCAAAGATAATCAATTCTATTATTTTTACTAGATTTTATTCATTTCTGCATTTATCCTTATTATTGTGGATCAAACAAGTTAAGCACTAAGAACAATGTGTAGGCCAATAAAAATTGCATATAAGATAAATATATGCATTTATATTTAAATATTTAAATATATATTCCTCAACAGATAGAAGCTGTGCTTACTGATTTTGGTATGGAGGAAGGGTCATGAGCAAAGAAATGCAGGCAGACATTAGACCCTGGGATGATTGGAAAGGAACCTGATTCTTTCTTGGAAACTTCAGAACAAACCCAGTGTTGTAGACTTTTTAAATGTTTTCTTAAATCATCAATTTCTGTGTTGAAGGGTATCATTTCTGCTAGAGTATTTTCCTAAGAAATTCTTTCACTTTTATGTTAAAATTTTATTTCTTTGGATTTCTACAAATAATTATTTCATGCTTTCATTATTCCACTCTTTGATTTATCTGTTGAAGGCTCTGGCTTCAAGCTTCTTGATAATTTTCCAGTACAATTGAAAGTTTCCTTGTTGATAGTTATTTAAACTTTCTCAACAACCACTGTATTTATTGACTGTATTGAACAGGTCAGCCTAACTTTTCCATATGATGCAGCTAACCTGCTCTGTATGACGTTAACATCCTCAGCATTCTCAATCTAAATGTTTTTTTTTTTTTTTTAATTTTAAAGACATTTAGATACTGGATGTGAATAATAATCAAAAGTCATTTGAAGCCTGGTAATTGTTAGGTTAGCGAGGCAAATGCAGAACACACAAACATGGCTGCCTCTGCCAAGGTAGGCTAAAGCAGTAAGCAGCACACATGCACCGAACACACCAACAAGACCTCTGCCGTGGGCCGCATGTGCAGAGGAACATGGAACACCCAGTATGGGCGCCGCCATTCTTCCTGGCTCATCCTGGAAGGACTCTAACCTCAGCAGGATCCCCTGACCAATCCCAGAGGACACAGGACTGTAGATCACCTCCTCTTTCTACCTCAGGCCCTTCCCTTCCTGCCTTAAGTCTTCCTCTTCTGGGTGGGACCCTTTAAATTTTCTGTGCCACAAGATGTGTGTTGGGGGCAGGCTCTCTGGGCCCCAGAGCTGCCCCGCCCTTTCAAGATGGTGACCTGGCTGTATGCCAGAAACGTGCAGTAAACAGGTGGACAACTTAAGGAAGTGCATAGCATTGGCTGGCGGTAACGTCACTGTGCATGCTTGGCTCGTGGGCAATGCCTGTTCTGATACACCCCTGTATTCTGCTCATGCATTCCCCTCGTGCTTGATAATGCTATTCCTTCTGATTGGTTGTAACTCTGCTCGGTAATACTTCCTACTGTATGAAAAGGATATAGAAAAAGGCTGGGGGAGACCAAGGGAGAACAAAAGAGAACCAAGGAAGGCAAGAAGAGCACTCAACAAAAATAAAGATTGCTTTCTGAGAATAACGGCATGGTTATTGTCTCCTGCCGGCGGGCGACAATAGATGTGGGCACAATTCCTCCTGCTCAAGCCTCGTGATGGGGGTGTACTTTCCAAAATAAAGTACAGGAGCGTACTTTCCAAAATAAAGCCTGTCCAGTGGTTCTACTTTACTTGCTTTTGATCATCTGGCTTTACAGTAATTGCCTCAGAGATTGGGACTGAAGAAAATAAATTTAGAAATAAAAATTAATAGCATATGATGAAAATAAAGTGACAAAGATGAACAATATAGATGTAAAATTCTGATATCCAAGAGTGTATCAGATAAATAAATAATCAAAATGGTATGCAATATAGGTTGCGGCCTGAGGAAGCATTCCAGAGCACCTGAGACTTTACCATGCCTGAGGCCAAGCTGGGGAGCACAAGAGCCTCTACAGTTAGCTAATGCTGCAGTCTCTAGACTTTCTGGCCTGCATCTTCCATTCTGTTAAGGCAGTATTCTTGTGGAAGCCTGTATGGCATTTCCTCAGAGCCCACTGCCTCAAAATAATTAACAGTGCATCAGGGAAAAGACATAAATGGCCTGCCTGCTGCTCTCTTTCTGTTGGTGTTGTTTGCTTTTTGAGGGGGATGTGTGTCTATGGCCCGGGGGTGGGGTGCTGCATTCCTAATGCAAATGAAGAAAATAAGCAATGTATTTCTGCTTGAGGGCCAACTCTAGTGTACAATTAAAAATGGAAAGTGTCTTATCTAAAGACAAAACTATTTTTCTATTGGTGATTTCAAATAATTTACAATCTCAAAAATGTACTCTAAAATCAGGCAAAACTTGTAAAGATAGACCACCTGTTAATTCAAAATTTTATATAAGATCATTTTTATGAGGCAAAGAACAAGTAACAGTTGCTATATAGTGACAAGATATAAACTGTGTGATTACACTAATCCTATTATTCATAAAACAAGGAAAATAATCCAGTTAGGTGAGGAAAAAAAAACTCAAAATAGGCCTTAATGATAGAGGAGTGGCAAGTGTATTTGTTTTTCTTTTTTTTTTCCCAACTTCAAGTAAAGTCATCATCAAACTTGATGATTTATTAAAAACAAAATCAATCATACACATTTATATTACAATCATTGTGTACATGACTCAAAAGAAAAATTTATAAACTACGTAAATGTATTTAGAGACCAAAATCTTTGAAATCTAGGAAATATACAAAGTAACTCTTGAACTAGGAGAAGGAGCAAGATCTAAATGTATATATATATAAATTCCTGTGCAGAAGATTGTAATCTCAAATGTCACCAAGAAAAATAAATTATCAAATAGTATTTTAGAATATCAGGAAGCCATTTCCGTGCCAAGGAATTGATCTATGTGGAAACAGAAGACCCACAACCTATTTCATCTGGGGTCACCTTGAGAATGTATGATAATGTCTCCAGTCAATTATTGTCATTAGACCAATCCTGTCTTTATGTCTCGTGAACATTACGTGTGAACAAAAATACCTTAACATAGTCAATAGCCACTGCATTTCATAACTCAAGTTCGTCCTGCTTTTGTAAAATAATCAATACCATATGGTTCTCTAATCATATCTTGTCCTTTTGTCTTTGAAGCCGTTTTTTTTTTTTTTTTTTTTAAAGTGCACTTTGCATCATCATGAGTTCCTAGCTAATCCCTATTATCCTATTCATTTGTCAGAATAGAACTTTTGCTTAATAGAGTTTGCTGCTTCATTACCCACTTGGTTGTATAGTTGCCCTTCACTGCTTTATAAGATTTAAAGATTCTTTTGATGGCAGGACAGAACACAATAACACTCAGATGAAAGGCGACTTCTTTGTTACAGCTTCAAAAGAAAAGCTGCCAGGTAGGGCCACACAGTGGGTTGCATTTTATAAAGAAAGCTGGGCTATAGGGAGGAATTTGACTATGGCAAACAAGGAGAAGGCTGTTAGGTTTTCTGTGATCCCTATGGATTGAGTGATATTGGCAGGCTTTAGAACATTAAGTTGCCCCTAGATGTCTGGAGCCTGGTCTTGGGTTCAGTAAGGCCAAAAATTTCTCATCAATGGACTTATAATTTCTGTTCACTAAGATGATAAATTCTAGATGTTTGCTCAACAACAATGTACCTAAATTGATAAATTATTGTACACTAAGAATTTAGAACTCATGTTAAATATTCTCACTATAATAAAAGTTAAAACAAAGATGACTTATTAGTCAGAATTTACTTTGAAAAAAACAAAACTATAAAGTGCTCTAGACATTTATTTCAATTAGAAAAAAGAAAATATTTAATTCAGGAAATTAGATGTTTTTGTCTCTTTTGGAAGTTTGGATTTGCATGTCAGGGGAACTGCTGTTGGCCTCAAAAATCCAAACTTTCTTGAATATAAGGAAATCATCTGCAATGCTATCACTTGTCTAAATCCTCAAAGGAAATGATTCACAGGAATTCACTTGGAAGCTGCTGTAAGCATTGTAACCAGACGGGTTCCAAGGACTCCTAAGAAAGGGGGACCTTACCTTGAAACCATCAGGTTTGTGACAATCATCACAGAAAGAATTATAGCATGAATCAGCAAGCAAAGCTTAGGTAAAATTTTATTTAAAATCAGTAAAGGAATTTATTGAGGTGGGTGACCCTCACTTCCCAGAAAAGAGAAGTCAAGTGATGCACCCAGATTTGAGCTTTCTGATTTTATATATATATATAATAGATATAAATTATATGTCATATGTAATATATATTATATATATATATATATATATATATATATATACACACACACACACATATATATTTTGGGGTGCTTGAGATTTTAAGCAAGTGAGCCATTCTTAGTTTGTGTTAATTGGGAAAATGTTTATAAGCTTTTTAAGAGATCAAGTCACATGATGACCAAGGTCCAAGGTGACCACTCTATCATGAAAACTAAATCTCTCTATATGTAGAGGTCAGAATGTCCCTCTTTGGTCAAAAAATCTAACCATTTATCTATCATTTAGGGGGAGCATTGTGTAAGTTCCTCAGGTGTGTGACATTTTAAATTGATGTATCTAATCTCTTATAAGCATACATTGACTATTTTATCTTTATCCAAAGAAGCAAGCTTGACATAACTTGTCTTGATTTTAGAGACCTTCACTTACTCTCTCCCCAGAAGCACACTTTAGCTTACCAATCTCAGCTTCATACCTGCCAAATACATGTGCATGTTGTGGCAGCTGCATTGGAAGATTTGCTTTTCTTCTGAATTCTGCTTCTCTCTTCATTACCTCTCATTGGCTGAGTCGAAGCCAACTATTTAAAGTGATTTTAGGAAGTGCAATACTTAATTGTTCATGGGAATGCAAAGGATTATATATGAAAAGCCAGATGAAGCTCAGATGAAAACAGACTAAACTGTAGATATGGACTAAATGTGTTCAGAGAAAAATAATTTGCAGCATGGTTTTGGAAAAAGTGGTTCATTAATAATTTGTCATCAGTTAAAAACACATTTGAAACTATACTGATTTGAACCCTCTCTCTGAATATCTGTGCTTACATTCTTATCTCCTTTATTATATGCTGGACATGAAAATTCTTCCAGTCACCTGGTGTTAAAACTTGAAACTGCTCGTTATATCTTTACTTTTATTTGATTAGAAACCATATGATGCATATGTGCAAAGATGTGCACACATACACATACACAGACACAGAAGGCAGGAACATCCACTTTTGCATTGCTGTGCATATGGGGGTTTATGTTTAAGTGTTTACATTCATTTTAAACACGTTGCAATATTTACAAAGCAAAAGCTCTTCAATTACCTAGATTATTGAAATAAATGGAAAATTGCAGCTTTGTTTTCCACTAAGACCACTGTATAAAAGTAGTCAGAATCATTGCCCAATGGTAATCCTCTGTTACCTAGAAAAAGCAAGTTTGACTTCTTATCTGAATCTCACATCATTACCTCTATATCTAATCCCATTCTTTTTATGAATTTTTTTGTATATCCTCTAGGTGAAATATCTGCTAAAACAGACTCATCCTCTTGCAATCTCTTACACGTAATATAAAGTACATGTCTGTGTGTGTAGTTGCACATACCTGGAATTTGTGTATTCTCTGTTGAGTGTGTGAAAAGAACTTTCAGATTTGAAGAACATTCAGTAGGTTTTATTTAGTGTCTATTTTCATTATGTCTTATATTCTATTTTTCTTTTGTTTCTAAATTACAAAAGTATCTTATCTGATAACAAACAGTATTCTTTTATATCTTGGCATGTTAGTTTGAGTTGCAGTGAGATTTTAGGTTCAGTAGTCCCTCTGTATTTTGGGGTAGAGGTATTAATGTCAGTACCTGCCACAGACTTAAAAATAAATGGGTGCTCAAATCCTTTATATAAACTTGTATAGTGTTTACATAAAACCTATGCACATCCTCCAAGGGATCTCTCATCTCTGGATTACATATGAATACAAAACACATAGATATCAATCCATTTATTTGGATTCAGTGCAGTAATTAGAACATGGGAAACTGAAATTTTGCTTTTTAGGAATTTTTGTAGTTTTTTTCAATGTTTTCAATTCAGGAGTGATTAGATCTGTGGAAGAAGAACCTACGAATATGGTAGACTGACTGTACATTGAGTTTAAGGAAAACCTGCATGTCCCTTCCACCTCCAAAATGTCTTATGCAATGATGAATTTTAGAAGGATTAAAAAATGTTTATTATTTTGAAGCTAGACAGAAGTTGTTAGTAAAAGTCAAATACTTATGTACATAACTTTCATAATTCATAAAAGTGTCAGAAATTCTAAGCACTGACTAGTCACTGAGTTTATATTTATGAAAAATTTGCAAATGACTGGAAATGGGGAAAGAGATTACTTATTAATAGCTCTGCATTGTATTTTGTTGTATAAATATTCTCCCCTTGACATTCAACAAAATATTGCTCTACTGAAAAAAGAACACAATGGGAATATAACTCAGATGATATTAGATAATTGAACCTGGAACCACAGAGAGCTCAAAGCAAATTTGAGAGCCATAATACAGACTATGTAAGTAATAAGACATATATTATTTATTAACATAAAGAAACTAGTACAGTAATTGAAAAACAATGTTACTAATGAGGTTAAATGGTTTAATTTCATGACTGCAGAAGACTTCACTATTGATGCAAAGAAAATATGTGTTTCCATGGCAAGAAACATGAAATCCTTGGCAGATAAAAATAGAAGAATAATTTATGATAAAATATTTACTGTTGGAATTTATTCTTTAGAGTCTAATTTAAATGATTCCCATAGAAAACATATTGTTTACAATATTCATTAAAGGGACTTCTAATTTAGAGTTACAAATCAAATTGAGAGGGTGAACTTGGTTTAGTGGTACAAGTATAAGATATTAGGTGTATAGAGAATTTTGTGTTATGATCATTTTTCTTTATTACTGTTATAACTTATTTTTGATTATTTAACTTGTGACCTAAATTTATACAAAAATACTGATGAAATACAGCATTAAGAGAGAATAGAGTTTCAACTTACATAAAAATGTTACACACGTACATATATAATAGTGTTAGATAAAAGATTCAGAGTGCTTATTTAAATACAAGAAAATATTCCAAAATATTATCTTTAGAAAATGTTTTGAAGTACATTTATGAAGAATTAAAGATAATAATATTCAAATTTTATTAAGCATATCACTAACTTAAATATACATTCTTGTATGATACATTTGTATTCATGATTAATCTCTTAAAAGGAAAATTATGCATTTTTCATATCCAGAAATTTTTGAGATTTGAAAATATAAAACATTTCTTAGGTTGCCAGGTTGTTTATTTGGAATTTCCAGTATCTTCTACAGTTACCTTAACTGATTTTATTATAGGCCCAATTTTAAGCTATGTAATACTGATCTATTTAACTTTTGTTAACAATGGTAATGACATAATATTATGTTAGTTGATTGGAAAATTTACTGAATGTTTTATGTCTAAAGTATATAGATTACTTCCTTAGACTCATTGTAAAATTGCAAATATACTGTCTAATATTGTTATATTAGAGTGAAAGTGAGCACAAGAGAATCACAAGTGAAATAGAAACCATGAAAATACTTCCTCAAAAATCAAAGGCAATAGAATGTTGAAAATGTGACCTGAACTTTCAGACCATTGTGCTATGGTCACAGATCACTTCTATGAACTCAGCAGCTTCTAATTTATATCTGAATCAATAACTCATCAAATTCAGTTCTCTATCTGTACATGAGTTACATAATCTTATTTCTAGGGTGAAATTCATCCCTTTAATTTTGTTCCTGACTTAAGCATTATTTATTCTTTTTAATCTAGCATTTTCATGTGTTTGGAATATGAGGGAGTAAGTGATTAATGTTTATGGATATACTGAAAGGGTTTTCTGATGGATATATTTTACTCATTAATACTGTTATGGTTTGATTTTCATTGAGTCTATTTGCTTGTTTGATTAGCTTTTTGAATGGACAAGGTGATTAAGAGAATAGACATTGGAACAAAATTGAGAATCAATTCCTGATCATCAAAATGTGTATCTAAAACCTATCATATGCCTTATTCATATATTTAACAGTATTATGGATAAAAATTCATAATGATAGCCAGGTCAGATTTTCTAATTCTTTTATATTTACTTCCTCCTATTTTTGGTTTAAGTAAATGGTCTAAACAAAATTGTAACCAACATTTTAATTATATAATTCAAACTGCGTAGATATGATGTTATGTATATTAAAATGTAAATAAACCTACTACAGATTTCTAAGGAAAGGCTTTAAAAATAATTTTCTAAACTGACAATTATATAGCCAGAAATTATTTAATCTTGAATACTTTCAAAAATCAAGAAAAAAATACTCTTATTTTTTTTTTTAGTTTTATTTAGGCTTACATGCTAACAGTGTAAATTGATTCATTGTACATAGGTAGAGGATAGCATATCAATTCTCTAGTTGTAAGTTGTATAGAATCACAACATATATGCAGTCATACATAAAGTTAGGGTTATTATGACCATCATATTCCATCATCCTTGCTGCCCCCATGCCCCCTCCCCCCTTACACCCCTGTGAACAGAGATCCACCATTGTTCCCATGTCCTTCCCCACATTATGGATCAGCATCCACTTATCAACGAGTACATTCAGCATTTGGTTTTCTGAGATTGGCTTACTTCACTTAGCATGATATTCTCCAACTCCATCCATTTACCTGCAAATGCCATAATTTTATTCTCTCTTATTGCTGAGTAATA
>JAQQSJ010001596.1:0-13793 GCA_028644305.1 Xerus rutilus | reverse complement strand
TTTTTTTGGTACTGGGGATTGAACTCAGGGGCACTCGACCACTGAGCCACATCCCCAGCCCTATTTTGTGTTTTATGTAGAGACAGGGTCTCACTGAGTTGCTTCGTGCCTCGCCATTGCTGAGGCTGGCTTTGAACTCGCGATTCTCCTGTCTCAGCCTCCCTAAGTGCTGGGATTACAAGCGTGAGCCACCACGCCCAGCTTCACATCATTTCTTTTGGGTCATATTCATCTATATTTTTATCACAACCATCTTTCCCATTTATGTCAATAAGTTTGAGTTAAGTTCTTCTGCCTGCATATACACAATTTTTCAAATAAAACCAGTATTAACATACCTAAGGCCATCTATTTCTTTATAAGTCCATTTTTATTTTATTAAAATTTCATTTTTAGTTTTTTTGCTGCATTTCCAACTTCGTTGGCCAATTCTCTTGCAGAGATCTATTTTTATACAATGTTCTATGGTGTGTCACTAGGAGACAAGAAGACAACACAGCTACGTGATTTGCTGTCAAAGTAGGAACTGAAAAACAAATGGGCAGTGACCACCCATGCACAGACCTGGAAAGAAGTGACATAACTGTTCATTGAGCATAATGAGCATTTGTTATTTATGCAATAATTTGTGGACTGAGACTATAGAAAAATCTGTACTCTATACAATTAATTGACATACAATTATCAATTTTGTGGTAGCTGAAGTTTGAGCTGTTTTGGTGGGGACTGCTATTATCTAACCATATCATGGTAATTAAATTTGATGCATATTAGAACTGTGCATAAAAATAATGTGTGTGAAAATTTCCTTTAGTTATTCAATAATCCAAATTAAGTCTTGAAATCTCTGTACATTTGGTAAACAAGTCAGTATAAGATAACTGCTTCATTTAAAATATATATCTGTGATATATACCAAAGTAAATGTTTATTGGTTGACTTAGTTTGCACTTTTCTACCTTACGATTAAATATGTAGTGTTCAACATATTATTGGTATGTATAATATTTTCAATAATTTAAAGTTATCCTATATGGATTTATTTGAAAACTCCATAAAATCAAGCTTAATAAAATAAACCAAGTAATAAAATACAGAATAAAACATTTCTTTGTAATTAAGCTAATTCAAAGCCAGGCTCATAATAGTGCTCATACACTACTAAATTTTTTAAAAATTTTATTGATACATTATAATTATGCATATTAATGGTATTTTGTTACATATTGGTACATGAACACAATATAAAATATTATGCTGCCCATTTTGAAGTTCCCCTACCTGGGAATAGCCACAGAAAAATGATGATGTCTTCAATTCCATGAAATGAGTATGTGTGCTGATATGCTAGGAGGTATAACAACCAACCACATTTACTTTATTAAAAATATAGGTTAGTTTTAATTTTCAGCTCAGTCTAAATCTATTTTCTCTCTTTAATTTTTCCAAAAAGTGTATAGATAAAATCTATATATTTTATATATTTACCAGGTATTGAACTAAAAAGTGAAATATTTCCACTAAAAAAATATTCTAGATAAAACAACTTTCCAAAGGAAAATGAAAGTTTTGCATGAGTTTAATCCCAGAATTCTTAATTTCATAAGAATAGCAATGTTAATAAATATCCAAAGTGTTTATTTTAAGTAGCAGAATTCTATATATTCTCAACAAATAAAACTCTTAAGTTCTCAGTATAGTTTAGGAAGCATTGATTTTCTCTCCTCCTATATTTATTGATTGAATTTTGTACCACAGAACTCTATAAAATCTGAGGATGATGAATGAATAAAACAGAAAGTCTCAGGGCAAAACAAGAATGTACATTTTTGAATGACTGTTCTGATGAGACTCTCTAATTTTAATTCAAAATCCATGTCTATTTGAGGACTCTCTTCATGACATATTTATATCACTTTATTATAGAGTTTTCTTGGTAGTATTCAAGAGCAAGAAAATTGAGAATTCACCAATAATCAGAACAAGCCTCTCATTCTGAAATTTAGGAATTACATATCTTCCCCACTTCTGACCCTCTAGTCAGTAAGAAACCATGACAAAATCATTTAAACTTCTAATTTGGTATGAAAAGGCAAAAACATGAAGTCTCATTTTTTAAAATTAGAATCATTTTTAATTTCATTGCATATTAGAGTACAAAATTATTTATAGCATTGGCTTTCAGTTCTTCACATGGAGTTCACTTCCTGATATTTGAATTCTAGTGCACAGAATATAGAAACAGTTTAGTTCTGTTTAAAATTGAAACTGCATGAAAACAGAAGGTATAAACCTTCAATATTGATGAGCTACAATTAGTAAAGTTAAATACATTCAAAAACAGATTTCATATATTACTATTTGAAATGGTTGCAACTCTGATTCACAAGGACTCGGTGCAAAGTGAATAGTTTCTTCATGTTTAATCATAGCAATTCTTAATTAAAGGTGATACATACATTGATCAGAAAAAGATTGTTCTTAACTAGCAAAGTCTTAATTCTTGGATGCCTTTTATTCTGTATTTTATTTTCCAATGCTTCAGACACATTTTGGCCTACTGCTACATTTAACCTTTAAAGAGATGCCTTGATTTCAAACTGATATTAATAATTTTTAAAATCTTCACTATAAATTAAAAGTTTTCTTTGCTTGCTCTCAATACATCTTCTGTGTTAGCACAGTTACAAAGTTAGAAAATCTCTTCGGAAAAAGAAGAATCTAAAATAGGTAACACTTTGCCTTTCAAACATTGAGTTAGATGAGATAATTAGTATCATCATTAAGCATGTGAACTCTGCAACCTAAATGCATGGATCTTAATTCCAGCTCCACTACGTAGTTATCTGTGAGCACATGGACAGTTATTTACCCTGCCAATGCTTGATCCTTTCATTTGTAAATTATAGGTGATAGAAGTATCTACACATGGAATGTAGAGTTGATGAGAAAATGCTCCTCATAGATCATGCTTAATTCATGATGGCTATTATGCTTATGAAACATTTTACATTTGTGTCTCATTTTAAATCTTTCAGATGATCCAAGATTTTAAGTTTTCTCATTTTTGAACAAAATTGATTTTAAAACATGCATTTGACAACAAATATGGCTCCTCTCAGAGTTCTAAACATTATCTATCAATATGGGTATGGTTGGAAAGAACTTAAAAAATATTAGAAACCTTCTTCTAATAGTTGGAAGACATTAGTTTTCTATAAGGCACTTTGTACTCAAATTATTTACATGACCTGCATGCGACAATTCTACCAAAGATAGAAGTTGTTTTAAAAATATTTTCTCTTCATATTTTCTCTGAAATGGAGTGTCAGGAAAGACTGCTCTCAATTTCAAATAATTCCTTCGTATTAGTCAATTTAAGTTCTATGAAAGAACATAAATGAACACTTATAAAAACAAGTAGTTCTAAGGTAAGATAGAAGAAATAAGGATAGGTAGAGAGGATACTAACAGGGCAGGATAAAAAGACACCAGCACTGTAAATTTAAGAAACCCTGAACACCCCTACTTCAACTCCCCATGCCTGTTTTCCTGCAAGCCTAAATTCTTCAAAAGCTCATGAATCCTAGCACATTGCCCATCTAGTTAATTAATGCCTACACACATTGCTAACTTACATATCATATTTTCTTCACACTAAATAAAGCCAGGAGAGAATACTGTTAGAGACTTGTGCTGTGAGTATATTCTAATCATTGTCTATTGAGTAGATGATATCCAACTAGAGACTGTGAACAGATCTAGACCACTATGACCCACCCTGTGTCCAGGAGTGAGAGAATCCTGCTCTCCAGGCTGACATCACTCATACACTTCTGAGGTTCACTTTTTACAAGTTTTCCTTAAAAGAATGGCCTAAGGGGCTGGGGCCGTAGCTCAGTGGCAGAGCACTTGCCTACCGTGTGTGAGGCACTGTGTTCGATCATTAGCACCACATAAAAATGAAACAAATAAAGGCATGCTGTCCATCTACAACCACAAATTATTTTTGTAAAGAATAACTCAAGACCACAAAGAGGCATCTTACTCTCAAGTGCACAAACCCTCCCTTTGAATGTGCACCCTGCTCTATTGCTTGCTTTCCTGAAAAAAAAAATCTTAATGTATCCTGAAATTCCTTTCTGAGGCAAGAGTTAAAAACCCACCAGGGCTGATTTGAGGTCTCCTTCTTCCTTCTGGGGAACCTCCTCATACTCCTATCCAGAGACCTTTCTGTAGTGAGCCAACCAGGAGATGAACTGAGACACCAACCTTGGCAAGTTTAGCCAATTGCTTCTCTTTCCACTTTGTGCTTTGACTTTGGCTTACAGTGTACAAGCTCCCGTACTTTAATTACAAGGTGAACTTGAAGGCTGTTGGCTCCCTCTGTTTTTCTCTTCTGCCGTCCTTGTCCTTATACTGAGATAATTTTCTTATTCAAGTTTGCTTGGAGGTTTGTTGTTTTAGTCAGTCCTAGCCAGAAAGTCAAGTACCTACCAGAGCCCATTAAGATCCCCTTATCCCTTTTGGAGAAACTCCTTGGACCCCTGGTCAGTAACTGGAACAAACATTTTTTTTTACATATGTATATTGAGAAATAGTTCACCATTTCACCTAATAATTCTAAATCAATTTAAGTTCTCTGAAATCATTATGTAGAAAGCAGTATTCTGAGGTAGAAGACAATACATGATGAAAGACACAGCAACTCCAAGTAAGGATCAATCTTTTGTTTCCATGAACCAGAGCCATAAAGACATGTGCCTGTCCCCCATCCCATCACGTTGGGCTTATAAAACTGACTCATTTTCTTATATTCATACTGGTAGAAAGAACAACTGTATCCGATTAAGATAAAAACACAAAATTATTTAAAGATAAAACTGATCATTTTTAAGGAAAAGACAATGTTGTTTTTGGTATACTTGCAAAAGTGCGCTATAATTTTAGCGCACTCTTCATTTGATAGAGTGAGAACAGTTAGAACACAATAATGAGAATTAGTCACCGTGTGCTATTTGTTTAAGTGTTTTTCCAAAACAATCCTTGTGATGTCACTTACAACTGAGTAATTAAAGTCACATAAGTTGATTTTCCCCTGGGTTGTAAAATGGGTAATAATGGACTAAATACATGACTTCCAATAAAACATCAATATATTAAATATTATATGTTTTAGTCAGCTTCTAATATAATACAAAGTTTATCAGGCTTTAAATTTTAAATTAAAATTATCAGGCTTATAATTTTCAATTTTCATCCTATATAAGTACCTATAGTTAAAAATAACTGCAGTTCTTAATGTCAAATGGAGTGATTTCAATAAATACTAACTAAAATTAGATTTTGGTCCATTTGCCTCTTTTCACATGAGTATTGGAAGAGAAAAGAAAACATCCTATTTCCAATTTTCCATTGTTAGAAAGTCAAAACTAAGAGGAAGCCATCAGGTAAATGTGGGGTTAGTTAGTTACTTTGTTTTGCTTTGTTTTTTGGTACTGGGGATGGAACCTAGGGACACTCAATCACTGAGCCACATCCCAAGCATTTTTTATTTCTTATTTTGAGATAGGGTCTCACTAAGTTCCTTAGAGCCTTGCTATATTGCTGAGATTGTCTTTGAATTTGTAATTCTCATCCAGGCGTGGTGGCGTACGCCTGTAATCCCAGCACTTTGGGAGGCTGAGACAGGAGAATCGCAAGTTCAAAGTCAGCCTCAGCAATAGTGAGGTGCTAAGCAACTCAGTGAAACCCTGTCTCTAAGTTTAAAAAAAAAACACAAAATAGGGCTGAGAATGTGCCTCAGTGGTCAAGTATCCCTGAGTTCAATCCCTGGTTCAAAAAAAAAATAACAAACAAACAAAAAAACCAATTTGTAATTCTCCTGCGGCAGCCTCCCAAACTGCTGGGATTACAGGAGTGAACAACTGCATCTGGCTAACTGCTATTATTCTTAAAGTGTGGATGTCCATTGATATCAGCTTTCAAATTGAACCCTAAAGAAAATGACTATTTCAGTGCTTAATCATATATATCTTTATAGCAGAAGAGAGGGGAAAATTCTAAGTCAGTCCAAATCTAAATTTATAATTTCTTAGATGAGTTTACTTGAATAATGGTATCAGTTGCAGTGCCTTCTGGTTTATCTATCTGTTTATTTACTTTCTCTTTTTTTCTTAGTCTAGCTGTTTGTCAGTTTTATCTTTTCTAAAAATCAACTTACAGTTCCACTCATATTTTCTTTTTCTAGACTCTATTTCATTTATATCTGTACTGATCTTTCTTATTTTCTTCATTCTACTGTTGTTGGACTTAGTTCTTCTTTGTAAAGTTAGGTCCTAGCTTGTCTTTTTTCTTCTTCTTCTTCCTGTTGGATTTTATCACTATTATTTTCCCTCTTAGAAGTACTTTTGCAGCATCCCGTAAGTTTTGATAGTTCATGTTTCTATTTTCATTTCTTTCATGATACTTTTCCCTTTCAATTTCTTCTTGACCCTTTGATTGCTCTGAATGTGTTATTTAATTTGAACATATTTTTTAAATTTCCAATTTTCCTCTTATTCTTGACTTCTACTTTCATGCCCCATCCTCATAACACATGTCTTATATGATCAATCTTCTCAAACTTGTTAAGCCTTGCTTATGGCTTAGCATATGCAACAAATATGAGTGGAACTGCAAGTTGA
This sequence comes from Xerus rutilus, assembly GCA_028644305.1. NCBI lineage: Eukaryota > Metazoa > Chordata > Mammalia > Rodentia > Sciuridae > Xerus > Xerus rutilus. Next base: position 7,107 of record JAQQSJ010001596.1, on the reverse strand, counting down.
TTTTTAGAAAAGATAAAACTGACAAACAGCTAGACTAAGAAAAAAGAGAAAGTAAATAAACAGATAGATAAACCAGAAGGCACTGCAACTGATACCATTATTCAAGTAAACTCATCTAAGAAATTATAAATTTAGATTTAGACTGACTTAGAATTTTCCCCTCTCTTCTGCTATAAAGATCTATCTGGAGAATATACATGTACAAATATCCATGTGCACTTGACAAGAATCTGTATTCTGCTGCCATTCAATAGAATGTTCTGTATATGTCTGCTAGGTCCATTTGGCTTAAAGTATAATTCAAGTTTGGTGTTTATTGATTTTCTGTCTGAATTTTGTCCCTTGCTGAAAGGGGGATATTAAAGTCTCCTACTATTACTGTAATTAAAGTTTATTTCTCCCTTTAGTGATAGATTTTTTTAAATTATAATTTTAAATATATTATGTTCTTATCTTTTGATTTTCACTTCAGATTTGTTTTGTCTAGTGTGAATATAGCTACCCTTCCTTCTTTAGATTTCCATTTGCAGCACAGAGTATGGGATTGGTTTCTTTGTCTTGCAAATTCAAAGAATGAAATTCATGCACACAAAGTGGGAGAGCAAAGTAACAAGATTTACTAGAGTAATAAAAAGAAAGAAAGCAGACCTTCTGAAGAGAGAGGGGACCCAAAAGAGGATTGCCAGTGAGTGGCTATTATTTAGGGGTTTATATGAATCTAAGAGTTAAGGAAATAGCCCCCAGACCCAATCCTGATTAGGGACTTACATGTCTACAAGCTCTTTACACATGTTTTGGGTCAATCGGGTTACCCTGCATTTTTTGAAGAGGGTCTGGGCACTAGCCAACAGAAGTCTTACCATCAGTGAGCTTTTCTGCTTACTCAGCAATCGGTCTGAACTTGGAGCCCACCAGCTTTCTGCATCTGTGGTCTCTCAGCCCTGCTACACAGAAACCTTACCTTGAAGGGGGCCCATCAAGGGCCATCTGACTATCCCAGCTCTTTTTCCTACTTCACATTTGCATGGAGTATTTTTTTTTCATCCTTTCAAATTCATTCTTTGTGTGCTTAAAGGTAATATAAGTCTGTTGTGGGTTTGTATGTAATATGAGGTAGCTTTTGTCTTTTGTTATTATTGGTTTTTGTTGTTGTTTTGATTTTGGTACCAGGAGTTGAAACCAGGGGCCCTTAACCACTGAGTCACACCCCCAGCCCTTTTAATATTTTATTTTGAGACAGGGTCTTGTGAAGTTGCTTAGGGCCTTACTAAGTTGCTGAGGCTTCCTTTGAACTTGCAATCCTCCTGCCTCAGTCTCCTTAGTTGGATTACAGGAGTGCATGACAGTGCCTGGTTTGTGTCTTGTTTTTAATGCTTGTGTTTGTTTGTTTTTGTTTTTAATTCATTTCATTACTCTTTGTCTTGATTGAAGAATTTAATTCATTCATATTTAAAGTAATAGGTAATAGGCAAGTACTTCCTATTACCACTTTATTAATTGTTCTTGGGTAATTTTGCTGATAAATTTTCCTTTCTTTATTTCTGTCTTGCTTTGTGATTTAATAATTTTTCCTTTATCTTTTATGTATTTACAAAAGATGTGTGCTTTGTAATTACAATAAAACTTATACACAATATCTTGTAAGTCTATTTTAAACTGTTAACAAATTAACGTTGCATGCATAAAGTTTATACTTTTACTCCCTGCTCGCCACATTTTATATTTGTTATATCATGATTCACACATTTATAAATTGTGTATCCACTAACAAGTTAATTTAACTATAGATATCTTAATAGTTTCATCTTTTTACCTATGTGCTAGAGTTAAAAATGACTTACACAGCATCATCAAAACATTAGAATATTCTGAATTTGACCATATATTTACCTTTGCTCGTGAATTTTATACTTTCATGTGTTTATGTTACTAGTCAGTGGCCTTTCATTTCACCTTCAAGAATTATTATTTGCATTTCTTCCAAAGTAGTTCTCCTGGTGATAAACTTCATTAGGTTTTGTTTGTCTGAGAAAGGCTGTCTTTCTTTTGTTTCTGGAGGACAGTTTTCTAGGTATTCTTAGTGGGCAATTATTTTTTTCAGCACTTTGAATATATCATTCCAGTCTCTCGAGGCCATCAAGATTTCTATTGAGAAATCCACAGAGAGCCTCCTAGAGATGCAAATTAGAGGCAACCTTGACTCGCTGAATAGGAAATCTAGCTTGTTCTCAGTTTGTATTCCTAATAGAATGTTTTTTCCACCATTGAACAAACTTTTGAGGAACTGACTTATATTTGTATTTTTAAAAAAAATGCCTGAAGTCACAAAAGAATATCATAAAGTGATGTCAACCAAGAAATTATATTTCCCAACTGGGTTTCCCTATAATAGTTAATATTTATTGAGAAGTTAGCATGTTCTAGTTTAAAAATAGTGAGAAAACATAAAAATTAATAACTATAATAAAAAATTAAAACAAATTAAAAGCTTAGACTTATTAAATGATGTCAATATCTGCCTATTATTCTCTGGAGCTATAAATATTAACATTTTATTCTTTTTTAAAACACTGGTTTGGAAGTCAAAAGACCTAAAGCTATTCATTAACCTACAAATCATCACCTTTTCTCAGAGAATGCTTAGTCTATGATTTTAACAATATCTTTTTAAGTAAAAACTCCAATAGAAATAATCAAAGAGAATGTCCACATACTCTTAAGATCATATCTACCAACCTCCCTAACATCTCTTACTTGGAGCAAAGTATATGTATTTATATGATGACATTAATCCCTTGTTATCTCCTCAACTCCAACTCTCTCTATTACATTATCAGTTTTTCCATTTCTGCTAGATTTTTTCAGTTAGGATAAGAATTTGTTATAATTTATGGCATATTTAAAATATATATTTGCAGTCACATTCTGCTCTACTTTATGCTTTATTTCTTTATACCCTTAAATAATAAAGCTCTTTAAAAACATAGCCTCCCTTTAGTTCCCTTCATTTTCTCTTTAACCTAGTGTAATCAGAACTAGTTTTCCACCACTTTGGAAAACACCCATTGTCATAGACAGTGGTGACATATATACTGCTAAATCCAATGGTCACCATTAAACAGTCAATTTTTTTGACCTGAACATAGAAACAGAACTGGAATTTAGACACTGTAAGAATGTCTACTGCTACATGTGAACTTCAAACCATCAATATCTCTTAGTGGGATTATTGCAATGGCTTATAAATTCTGTCACTGTTTTTGTCCTGTCCCTAGTCATTAATGATCTTTTCAAAATGTATGTAAAATCATGTCTCTCATATATAGAAACTTCAGTGAATTCCCTTCTCTCTGAGGAAATACCGAAACTCAGTGTCTTACAAGATCCTACATGTTCTAGCCTCCCTCTAGCTACTTCTGGACACTCATCCTCGGGGATGTCAGTTCTTTCTTATACTCCGTTTCATCACATACTCTGAGAACAACTGGAGTACTTAAGCACTTGAGGAATGTTTTTGGTGAACTAGTTTGCACTTCTTCATCTTTTGAAAGGATAGCTGGCAGATAAGCTTTTTTTTTTTTTAATTTATTTTTTTTTATTTTTCTCAAAAGTTGCATTTTAATACATGTTATCAAACATAACAGAAAAAAAGCAAATTTTCAGAAGCTGTGCACACTGTTCACTGAAAACATTTGTTGAGGTAAATAGAAAAAAAAATTGTTACAATCATAATTTTTCTAACTTTGCACAAAATTATAAGCAGATTACATTCTTCATATTAAACACCTTTATATGCAATTTCAATGAACAGTATATATATATATATATATATATATATATATATATATATATTTTTTTTTTTTTTTTATCAACCAGGCAGATAAGCTTTGAACACACTTTCTTATACCTTTCAGGTGTCTCTGCACCATAATATTCAACTTCAAGCTTCCTCTTCCTTTGACCCATTTTATTGCATTTGTTAAGAATTTGGGTATTTCCTTTTTGTTGTCCTCTTCTCGCTGAAATGAAAGCTCACCAAGCTCAAGGATTGCCTTCACTGCTGTGCACAACCTCAGAACCTGTAAGAGTTTCTGGCATTCCACATAACTCTGTTGACTACTAGAGAAAACTCCATGCTTCCTTCTACCTCAAAACATAAACCTCAACTTTTCTATAAACCTTGTCCATTTATGTACTTCTAGTTTCTCCCTCAGGGATATCTATGCATTATAGGTAAATTTTTACTTTTAATCATGAAAGAGAAATTTAAAATTTTAGTTTTAAGGAAAACTAGTACAGAAATCGATTTGAAACTATAATTATTATGGAGCTATCATATATTGTAATTTTGAATTAAATCATATTTTCACTTTACATTAAATAAAGTTATTCCAAACTAAAACAACTATAATGTATTCCAGTTAAACAAGTTTTGGAAATAATGCTAGGTTAGAGAATGTATTCCTCCTAGAACAAGCTGAGGAAATTCACAAATTCAGCTCGTAATTTTGACTGTGTTACCCTTATAGTCAAAATATTTGATGGCTCCCCACTCAATGTAGCATACAATGCAAGTTCTTATACTGATATTTGTGATTTCTTTTAAACCAGAGAGTTAAATTACAGGCTTCCATTTTGATCCAAATCCATTATTACTTCATAACCCAGACTCCTGCCACATGTCCATTATCCCAAACACAAAATGATATTTCATCTGTCTCTATGGCTTTGCTCATATGATTCTATCAGGTATAGGAAAAGAAGAATAGGTTTTGAAGCCACATAAAAATGTCTAAAATGGCAAGGTCCTCTGAATGTCCCAAGAAGGCTTTATTCAACTATTTCAACAGAGGTACTACAAATAAGTAGAAATAGAATATATAAGCAGTGTGACCTTGGCTAAAAAAAAAAAATCACCTGTTCACAGTTTCCTCAACTGTAAAACACATAGGATATTTACTCTATCATTCTGTAACCATGATAAAAAATAGGAGGTATCTTTAAAAATACCTGACACATATAGATGCTCAATTCAAGCTTTTTTTTTTTCCTTCCTGCATCTCAAACCATTCAGCCCACTTAACTTGGTCTACACTAGTGCTTTCTCTTTATCAATTAATTCTGATTTGTGTTTTGACAAAAGAATTTTTGTTGAAGTTATTTTTCCCTATTTACTATATCATTACATCTATAACCAAATAATATATTCTACTACTGTTTGTAAGTTTCAACCATATGATTAGAAATTTTAAAAATTCATATTAGTAAGAAATTGTTAAGGATGTGATATACTCCTAAGAGCCTAGTCTATCAAAAATAAATTTAAATTAAATCTGTAAATACATAAGTCTAGAATAACCTTCAAAGACTATTTAATTTTCTGATTAACATTACTAAAAATGATATGAGGTCTAAAGATGGGATGTTAATGGTTTTAGTGCAGTTAGTTTTTAATCTTATTCATAAAAATATTGAACAGCTTGAATATTATTTTCTTTATAAGTTTGCTTTTAAATAGCATAATCTTACTTCAAAATAAGTGTACTTTTTCTTTAATCAGAGTTACATAAGATATATGATGAAAAAACTTTCTCATCAACTGATCTAGATAAACAACTTACTCAGATTAAGTGAGGGGTCTATGTTGAAATTGCAAGATTTTCTCTGAAGAAGTAAACTTCATCAATTTAGAAAAGATTAGCTTTGATTAGGTAAAGAGTTTCTTCTCAGTAATGTTACCTCCATCACATTATCTAAAATTGCAGATTTTTCAGTTTATAGATGTCCTTTTAGTCCCTCTTGAGGCATAGTGTCCACTGAGCACTTTCCTTCAACTAACTAAGTTATTGCTTTTACACACAATAGAGCAAATTTCTTATCTAACATCCTGATTGTTTCTGATTTGTTTTTTCTGAGCACTAGATTATTTTTATATCAATTGAATTTGTAATCACAACCATTTATCCAGGAGAAAGATAGTCTTCAGATTGAAAATAGACCAATTTAAAGAAAAGTTCATTTTGACATTTAAGCCTCAAGAAAAAACTAAACTTTGTCAGCAGTATTAAATTAGAAACATGATGTTTACAAAAAATAATAATGTTAGTGGACTATAAACAACCGTGAAACAAATTTGTATTGTTTTTTATTTTATCTTTATTTTAACATTGTTTTAAATACATGCTCTTACAACTAATTTGAATGATATATTATCAAGACCAACATCAACTGTGCCTCATGTTTAAAAGAAATATTATTTTGAATATACTGAATTTTTTGAGGAATTTCTTGTCAATTCTATTTTCATTACAACTATTCTGCCAATTTTTTTTTCTACAAGAGATAATTTTCTTGAGAATTTCACTCATTTAAAAATACTATCAAATATACTCATAATAAAGGAGCCCTTGGGAAATGTTAGAAAATGTTAAGATGACTAATACAGTTTATGTCATTAGAATTAAGCCTTAAGTATAATTTTAAGATTAAAAGCTCTTTATATACATAAGTATTTATATATATTATGCATGCATATATTTATTTATCTATGTATGTATACCATATATCCATATGCATATCCATATACACACATCCATATATATTCTGGAGTGATTCCAGCTGTCCCACAGTATACACTGCTAAATAGCAGCACTTTTTGAAGGTCAGATTTAATAGAAGAGGAAATAGCATTCATTTGTAAGTAAAGCTATTTGGTCAGAAAACAATCTACCTCATATCAGGTTTATATGCACTTTTCTTGAGAAATATGTCACAATGAGAAACTTTCAATAGGATGACATCATTCTTTTCCATAAGTGGAACTTACTGAAAGCTGAGTATAGTTTTTTTGTTCTTTGTTTTTGGGATTGAACATGGGGATGTTAACCACTGAGCCACATCCCAAGCCCTGTTTATATTTTTTTATTTTGAGACAGGGTCTCTCTAAGTTGCTTAAGGCCTTGCTAAGTTTCTGAGGCTGGCTTTGAACTTGCAATCCTCCTGCCTTAGTCTCCTGAGCCACTGGGTTTACAAGCATGTATCACTATGCCTGGCTGAGTATATTTTTTAAATTCTCTTTTTTATTCAAAATAACCATACATTTTTAGA